>JAPYYV010023347.1:0-11299 GCA_030522625.1 Copidosoma aretas
GGGGGTCCCAACGGTCCCTCGGGCGTTGCTTCGCAAGCGCCCTCGGGCCCAGGGACCGCCCTGGAGAGATGCACATTTGTGACGAAAACTACTATTTTCCCACTGATACGACATATTTAAATTAATATCTCTTTTCTTTCCAATCTAAAATTCATCCAATTGTGGATTGAATGTAAAATGGTGAATTACTGTCAATAAATAATAAAGTCTTATGATAATTGTAAAATATAAAAACTTATCTGACACTAAAATTTACTTATGTCACTTATGGTTTTTACTTACTCATGCTTAGAATATTTTAAAACGTATCACAAACTTGGATAGGCAATGTCCCTGTACTAATCAAATTATAGTAAATTGTAGACTAAAGTATTTCTTTGTGGGTAATATATATATATTATTACCTTGTAATTACTATACTTATAAAAAATGATGTATTAACTGTCCCATGAAACGTATAACACAAGTGCAGTATATGAAGTCAATCGAGCTTAACAGATTGTCTCGAAGTAATACCCCTGCCTAGCTTGCCTCATTCGTCAATATCAAACTCCAGCGTACGAACACACAAACACGTCAACTACAGCACATCGATCTCATAATCCATCAGGTCCACATGTGCTACGTACACAGGCAAACTATTTACACTAAAATTTCACAATGATTTAGGAGAAAATCACAGGATATCATAATATGATTTCATATCATCAGATTCTTTGAAAAGAGAAAACAGTAAAAGGCTTACGTATGTACACGAAGCGTTATCCGTAAGCCAAGCGCTAATAGTAATATTAAAATAGAACACAAGAGAGACTGGCTAATGCCTTCTGCACTTGATAATCCGTCCAGTACTTATACTCGTGCGTATGTTATGCATGTATCAGGCATACTGACGGCTGTTACTTCTTTATAATGCGCACGTATGATACAGACCGATTTTCAGATTTCTATACAGCAGATGAAAGGAGGATGAATTCCGATGGCTCTTTTTTACTAGGATAGTGGCTTTGAGGAAAGAATTCGGGGTGGTGTGTTCGGGTTAATTCCGCGAGAGTGGAATTTTATTTTGTTTTTCGGAGTTTGATGTATGACGATGGGATTAAACTTTCGAAAAATTCCTGCTCGATTTTTGTTCTCTCTATTTTGTTAGTTTTTGTAATTTTTCTTATATAAATTTAAAAAGATGGCTTTCCAGAATAAGGATCATTGAGAAAAAATAATTTTTTTGAGACTATTACTCCATCCAAATCGTTCCTCACAACAAAAACAATGCTCTAGTATTTAAGGACAAAATAATACACACGAAACCAGTAAGTTATATCATTTTTCGTTAGGTGGAACTATTTGACCATCAAAACCAACTTTTACAAAAAAAATGTAGGTATCGTTTACAGTGACGGTGCTAGCTGCAGCTTGCGTATACCAATAGAATATCTAATAACATGGGCAAGCCGCAGCCAGCACCGTCACTATAAATGATCTCTTACTTGCCGCGAAAATTAAAATTTGAATAATCTAAAATTTGATTGCAAGCTTAAGCGTAACTGAGTTTTAAAAAATAATTTTCATTAATTTAAAAAGGTTATCTTTGATACATTTCTGTAAATTAAAGTTACAAAATTAGAAAGAGGTATTAAACTTTATAATCTATATGTTAATTATTCTAATTGATTTATTTTGAAATTGTATTTTGACAAATGAAAATGATGATTGTTTTTTTAACAACGTGATACAATTGAAATACACTACGCAACTCATTTAACTATAGGGGGCTCCGCCCCCTTCACGCTTCGCGCGCCAACCCCCAACTAGTAACCAAACATATTAATTTCCATTATTTTTCAAGAAAAATAAAATCATTAGCTATTTTACAACAGTTGGTTTTCATTTTTTTATATTTAAATTACTTTTTATTCAATTTTTCAAATTCTTGTTTTTAAATTTTCCCGCTCTCAGCTAGTCTCAACCAATCAGATCAATCTCTTATTAAATCTATCACATAATGTTGCTTCAGACATGGGCTTAATCTCTCTCTCTCTCTCACGCAAAAGTACCTAGGAGAGAGAGCCGAGCACATAGCAGCACAATCAACTTACATTAGCACTTACCACATCCTACATCACCGCTGCTACACTGCTTGACTGCTTACTAGTTCAATTTTGCGCACTTATTCTAAATCTGCCTATAACCTAATTTTACAGCCAATGCTACTCGAATTTTTGAAATTATATTTGGTTCACTTACTATTTTCAATTCACAAAGCAAATTCATGTATTTTAATCATATATTTCAACATTCACTTATTATAAAATAACTAATTTTCAATTGTAATTGTTCCAATATATGTACATTATTATGATATCACATTGTAAACTGCATGAGGTTAGATAGGGTATATCACCATGGTCCAATAAATATTATAAATCAATCAATCAATCTCTCTCTTTCTCTCGTTCATGATAACCGCCTTTTAACTGCGTTTCACAAAAATTGAATTTTGAATGTCAGCCAAGTAAAGTCCTGAAGAAAGAAAAAAATTGTATTATGAGAATATTGGCACTGCTAGCACTGTTGCTGTCGTAGTGGAAAAGTCCGAGAGACATTGGCTGAACTCGAGTGAGGGATGGGAATAAATATAGAAATACAAGAGAAACGGAATGAGGGATTAGGATGACGATAATCTGAGGAATATTATATCCGACCTAAATAAGACATTATCGGCTGGATGAGTCGGGCAACATGGGACGTGCCAATAAATTTTCATTTGAACAAAAATGACACAGATCGCTGTTAATATCACAAATGCATATTCTTAATCAACGCGATTAATTAAAAAATAATTTTCCTTAAGAAGTTTCTCTAACTTTGAAAGAAAAATGTGGGAATATTTTTCCGCGCTCCCCTACGAAGTTGCAAAAAAAAGGAAATATAATTTATCTTCGAACTTGGAACTAAGTTTCTCAGTAACCTAAAGTCATGTATGTACTTCAGATCACCAATATCTGGCTCCAAAAATTACCATTCGTCTGCAGAATTATTAGAAGACAAAAAGTGCCGAATAAAGGAAAAAAGTTCTTACGTGTGCCAGTTATTTCGCTGGATTAGTACAGCCAGGACCGAGTGTAGCAAGGAGTTTTCCCGATTGCGAGGGTAGTAGTAGTCGTAGTAGTTTCGGATATGTTCGCAATATACGTCTCTCAAACTGCCAGGCTGCAGTGCGCGGATTAAGGGAAAAAAGAAGTAATTTCGAATTGCGCAGATTGTGGAAGTTGTTTCAACTGATCTCGGGACAGATGTGTGCGCTATTACTGTCAAATAAACGTTTAAGGTGTCTGTAGTGGCTACCATACTAAAAAACTTTTTTTTTTAATGTCACCAAATTTTTTTTTCTGATCGCATCATATAATAAATCCTTTGAGTCAAAAAAATTTTTCAACTAATAATCTTACCCGGCAGCAAGAATGGAAATTTTCAATAAAATCGTCGACTCAAAGCATCACGGATGATCATAAAGAGGCCCTTTCTCCCGCATCGCAAAAAAGAATCTTTCCCGGCAATTTCTCTCATCTCTCATTTCGCCCTCCTCGCAATCCTTTCCGAGATCCTTTCGCTCCACCTCAAAACTTTTTCATCTTCTCACTCGCCCCTTCCTGCCAACACCTTATCTCCTTTTTATCTCTGCTCATCCGCCAAAAGACTACATACACGTCTCTTTACAGTCTCTCGGATATAATATACTCTTCGAGCGAGAGATACACTTTCATTTTGTTGTAAAGGTCGCTGCTGGTAGCAGCAATCTCCTTCTTTCCATAAAATGTAGCTTCGCGCGCTAAAGTAAGTGCGTGTTTTTTTTACAGTAGTGTTGAGAAAGTACATACAGGCAAAAAAGATTTAATTGAATTTAACGTGCAAGGAAGTAATTAATAATGACTTTATAGATTATACATGATTGATTAACATTTCCAAAAAAATTTTTTAAAATCCACAATTCCCGATTCACGCACGGAGAAAAGAACTACAGTAATTTTTACCGTAAAAGTAACGGTAATTCTGTGAAATTTGGGAGATACGTGAATTTTTACCGTAACTTTATATGCATTTTTACTGTGTGTTACGGTAATTTTTATGGTAACTGTAAAATTTATCGTCGATTTGCTATGATTTTTACCGTAGAGTAACGGTAAAATTTCCCCTGAAAAGAGTTATAGCTATAGCTACATCTAAACGCGGGCCGGAGGGGATAAAGGACTGTCCGAACCGCGTTCTGAGAAAAAATCGTTGCAAATACAGCACCACCCCCGGCGTGTCCACTATTGGCATGCAGTGGAGCAGACGGAGCACAGGGCCTATTTAATAATAACACCTAGCCTGTGCAGCTGCTGCACAGGTCTCCTAGTAAATACCACAGTTGCATCGCATAGTTGCCGCACGAACTGCACAGTCAAGGAATGCTAGTATATTCGAGAGTATATATTTTTTTTTTTTAAATAAATACATACTTGCGTAGTGTATTTATTTAAAGCTTTATTAAGTCCTTAAAGGCTTTTATAGCTACAAGGGTTTTATATTACATTATTATTTCACGTATATTATATACGTAAGCAGACTTCACAGACGCACGTGTCCCAGCCAACGAACGCGTAGCCAACATCACTGCGGTAAATCAACATAGTTTCATTAAATATGTCAGTACTTACCTGGTACTTACTGATCAATCGCGACACTGCGAATGTTTTGCCATGTTGCTGTAATTTATTGGTGAGGTAAGCTGTGCACCGCCTATCCCCTCCGGCCCGCGTTTAGATATAGCTATAGCTACAGCTCTTTTCAGGGGAAATTTTACCGTTACTCTACGGTAAAAATTATAGCAAATCGACGATAAATTTTACAGTCACCATAAAAATTACCGTAACACACAGTAAAAATTCATATAAAGTTAAGGTAAAAATTCACGTATCTCTCAAATTTTACAGGATTACCGTTACTTTTACGGTAAAAATTTACTATAGTTCATTTCTCCGTGCGAAAAAAGATCCTTATTTCGGTCAATGAACCCTTCATTGCACATGGAGTTTTCAACATCGCCTCAAACCAGCTATTGAAAATTCGACAAAGCTTAAGCTAGAAGGAGTGAAATGTATACGGTGAGCACCGGAGTGGACGCAGCTCCCCTGGCCCTTTTTCATAGGACAACGATGACGACGCTCAGTCCCCCGCGAAGCCCGCTGTTCCGCGCTTCACTGGAGTCTACTCCTGCTCTTACTCATACACGATAGCTAAGTCCCTAAATTGAATTAAAGTCAACATTCAAAGACGAACAAGCACGATAACTGCTCTTTTATATCGCCTATATTCTCTTTGATCTCACTTTCCTTTCCAACTTTCGTACTCTCGCGTGCGGAAAAAGCTTCCCCGACAGCGCACGCACTTTTTTCCATTCGCCCCGTATTTGCAGAAGCTCATTGCAAGCACCCCTGAGACGCCCGTGAGCCCTCGCAAAGGAGAGCGGGCGTGCCACATTTTTCCTCCGCGGAAGTCAGTTTGAATCAGTTTCACGTTGACGGCGAAATGCGGCTTGACATCGAGAAAAGTGAAATAAATAATTAAACGGGAGAGGCGAGATTGAAAGCACACGAGGAGCGTTTTGCGACGGAACATGTATATGAAGAAAAATGTAACGGGGCAGCAATAATATTGGGCACGAATACTTAATATTGAAATGCGCGCGCTGAACCAATATCATCGAGAGCGCTGTGCAGTTTTTCGATGCTCGGAAAAATTTTCTGCATCGCTGAGAGGGACAAATGGAAAACGCCATCTTAATGGCACGAAAACAAACGAGGCATACACCTCGGCATACACCTCTTTCTTTTTGTTTAAGTGCACTCGAAAAAAACATTCATGCGTATAAAAATAAAAAAATAAATATGTGTACACTCATCGGGGGAATAGCTCCGATAAAATAATACTCCTTTGTAGCTACACTTAAATAAACGTGAAAAAGAAATTTGTGGAAATGAGCCGGAACAGCACATGGTATAAATATAGAGTATTAAGAGCGAAAGGGTCGAAAGTATTGAGTCAAAGAGTCGAAAATGAATGTATAGGATAAGCGGAAACAGAAAATAGAGATAGGGGGGAAGAAGCACTGCGAAAACGACGCATATCGGTGCAGCGCGTATCCGTCAGGCGCGAGACTTTTGACCCAGTTTCGCTCATGTAGATAGGCACGCGACACTTGCTCGTCAAAAGTTACAAATAGCAGTGTTGATTTTTACTCCATCAGGGGGGTGAGGTTGCCGTTGGGCCGGAAGGCAAAAAATTCCGTATTTTCCGCGCGCGAAACGTCAAAGCGCCAGCCCACCCCTTTTTTCTGGGATCCCGGAGATAAATGCCCTGGCGTTCGTGTGTTAAAAACATCAAACATAAAATATTGCCAAACGCGAGAGGGTTTTTTTTTGTTTTTTTTTTCCGTTACATGGATGCGAGTGATACTGGTGATTGATTTTGTTTTTTTCGAGCAACGCGAGTTTTTGGGAAACTTTATAAATATGATTTTATCAATCATTTGTGAATAAAAAATGCGAAAAAATGTATAAGTATCAAAAAGAGGCTCCCTTATAATCTGCGCCGAGGAAACGAGTTTCAGGGACACACGAGAAAATATTCCTTGATCCGCCTCATACTCCCTGGAAAAGATACGCACCCAGCAAGGGAAGAAGATAGTCATTCAAACCGACGCTCCCCACTCTCGCAATCAGCCGGTTGACGAGCGACGCGTATCGAAAAAGGCCCATAAATTCAACGATTTTAAGCTTCCTATGGTGGCTAATTTATTAGAAGATTACGGATGGAAATGTTACGGATTGTCAGAATAACTTCCATTCAATTATCTTATATTTATATTAACTCAAGCATGTACCAAACAGAGAGTAAGAGAGACAAGATCTTATCAGTAGTTTGGGGTACGAATCGAGCTTCAAACTTCTAAATTAGATACACTGGAAGTATCATACGAACAACACAGTTGATGGTTACGCAGCAGGAAAGCCCCTGCAGATGAAGTAGGCGTGGTGCCCGGGCATTCGACTCAGTACCCAGTATTAAAATCTGAATGCCGAATTTTTAAAAGCTTATTGAATTTTAACACTCCATATCGCACTTGAATTTTGGTACGGTAATTTTTTCTCTCTAGCCCCTCTCGTTATTAATTAACTCAACAAAGTTTACTTGCTTGAATTTAGCTTTTCTCTGGCTTATAGTTTTATCTGAGCTTTTATCATATGTTTAAAAAATTGAGTTTTTTTTTACAGTTTTATTAAAATTCAGGATTTTGAACGAATGACTAAATGTATGTAGGCATTAATATTCTGAAAATACAGTTTTTTCCCGACTATTGGAATCTATAGATTATTTATTAAGGAAAAAACGATAAAACTCAACATTCCTATTCTAAAAAATTACTTTTTATGACTAACAAACCTATTCACTACAATTTTAACTTTTCACGCATTTTACTTAATTCTGCCAGATTTGAAAATCCCTCTTATATAAAAGCCCTACACGTGAAAATTGTTAGAAAATTAAAAAAAAAGCATTTTTTTTTTATTAATTAATTATACTTCTCATTAGGACTTATCATACAAACAAACAAATATTCCAATACCACCATGAGAGGTCCTTCGAGAGCCACAAACCGGGACTCTCTCCGACTTCTAATCTCTTCCTTATAGAAAAAAATCTCTGCCCTGCCATGTCGCGTCAGAAGAGACACGGGTGGCGATAGCTGGCCAGAATTTTTTTTCTGTACGATACGCTACTCTCAAAAGTGTGAGAGCGCACTAATGATGCAGAGCCTCGACTCTTGTGTGCTGCTGATGCTACGCGCTCCTTCACTCAAGGGAAAGAAGCTCGATATAGCCCGAGACCCTGTAAGATGTATGTAAGCGCGTGTACGAGGACGGATGTGATAATTCTCGATTTTTTTGATTTTTTTTTCTATTTTGGTTGTAAAAATATAAAAGCTTGTTATCTTGATATAAATAAATAAACTCATGGAAGTACAATTTTCATTAAATTCATTAATTTTGAACCAGCTTCACGTAATGTTCAATTCGATATGCACAAAATATCCATAAATAACAGGAGAACCCTCCTCTCGGGCCTTGCTATCGCTCTGGAGGAGATGCTGCATCCAGGACGAAAGCTACTATATTATTAGAATTGTAAATATGTGTTATATCAAGGATGCCACTAGTTTCCATTTGTGAAATCAGACACTGATAAGCCGGTTTACATTATACGGGAATCAATCCGTTACCCTCCTTCTACCTTATGAGTCCTAGTACTTTTGAAGCAAGATATTTCACAGCCACGTTACTCAAACTGATCTATCACTTCGACCTTGACTTCGACGTTGATTGACCCAGAGCATATAAAGAGAGAGCCAAGAAAGATTGAGAGAAAAAAGGAAAGCAGACGAGGCACGCTCTCCGCATACACAAACAGGTGCGAACCGATTATTCCAATCATTTTAGAAACTAAGACTGTCCACTTGGTTATTATATTTTACTGAATTTTCAGTCATTTAATTCACATTTTTTTCAAGTGTAACGATCCGACAATATGTACCTTATCAAGGGGCATGGCATGTGATGTACATACATCCGATGCATCAGCATGACAAAAAATACAAAACGTTGTTTCCGTAACCTCTCCTAATGAACATCATCAGAAGTTGAAATACGTACTTTAGTACCATGAGAGCAATGGATTATTTCATTTAGGCAATCTTGTTCCAAGGGCATAGAAATCGCATTCGTTGTTTTTCATATTAACGTTTGAGGTTCTAATTAATCACCCGATCACCCCTCGCTCATAAAAAATGTAAAAAAGAATCGCACGATCCTCTCAACGTGAACCGTATTATTTGCAAAGACCTGAGTGCCTACTTACTTACTTTCACAATTTAAGGATTAATTAAGATGAAAAATCAACAAGTTTAGGGTAATCCAAAATGAAAATTTTCAATCTTAATATACAGGAACTTGATTTTTTTTTTACTATAAATAAACAATATAAATAAGGTTAAGAATAAGATTAAAAATAAATTCACAATGAGTTTAAATATATCGTTGATTACATTTATGTAAACAGGATTTGCGCAGACAATAAGATATACTAAAATTTAAAAAAATCCAGACTAAAAGATAAATCTTGATCATTTTAGGGAAAATTGAAAATCTGAATCATAATTACACTCAGGTTCTACGACGTCAATACAAATAAATTGCAACCACTGATACACGATTTAAAAAAGCTCCAATAAATATACTACACGTCTTTATGCATGCACAATTTATAATACATGATAAATTATTAGAAATCAGTATGACTAAAAAAAAAGAAAAAAATAGCGAACTGGTCAAGGTCAACAACGGCCCAATAAAAAATAATAATATGCATGTAAAGGACATTATATTATGTAAAAACGGTAGAGAAAAAATATAACATACGGATTTGATGGCTCCTGCGTTGTTAAACATCTCAGTGACTGCATATCTGACTGCCGATACCTATTATTCTGCAGCATCAGTTATCTCTGCGAACACCAATGTTACTGTGCGTTTCATCATTGCTGCTTTTTTCCCGGAATTTCTGCTTTTGTTACTTATGCAGTCACTTACAATGTCAATGACTTTACCACTTCCTGTTTAGATACACACACAATTGTCGCATTCGAGTACACTGATCAATCAACTAGCACTGCTGCTGCCTCCTCTTTGTCCAGTCAACGCCATTAGCCGAAGCTGCTGTCTGCTATTCCTTCACGTGCGTCAGTCTTTGCCACGTCGCACTAACATACTCACACTGAAACTTTTACTGATTTCAGCACTTTCATCATTACACCACAGGCAATTACAGGGAATGGAATTTTCTCTTCGATACAGACCGAAACAATACTGTCATCTAGTTCCAACTTCCAAAATTGAATAAAAATCTTCCTCGAAGAGATAGCTTAATACTATCATAATTATCAAAAAAATAACTAGTGATCTTAATGCGTCTTTTTAAAAACTAGCCTTTTAAAGGGCGCGCTACGCGCGCCAAAGGATCGAAGGCTGTTCTCTAAATAGCCAATCACATGCATTCTAAACGTGTTCTTAATATAGCTGCACCCTCTAAGCCATCTCCCTTTTAAGATAGGATCGTTAAACAATTAATAATCAAAGTTCACTTTTAAAATTCCAAAAAGTTAAGTTACAGTTTTGTCCAAAACACTCGCCCATACATTGCCTAAAAAAAAAAAAAAAGATGAAACACTTTAGTTTTACACACAATTGTCCGAATTTTGGGAATCGAACAGAAAGCAATCCCGTCACTGTTGCCTCATCTTGGGAAAAAGTATTTGCCACAGCCAAGGCGTCACTGTGGCTCTCGTCACTGCTGCTTGTAATCCCGGATCAGTTTGCCTCACTTAAAGCTGTTGCTCTGCACCAAAAGCACTTCCACTGTCAATTTATCTAGAACTGGTTCTGCCACTATAACTGCCACATTCATACTAACAATAACATTAGAACTTTGACAGATTTAAAAACTTATACTGCATGTCCACTAGCAGTGCTACTAGTACTTATGACACTAGTACTGCCCCATTTCAAACTACATAAACTAACGCAATTACTTTCACGACTTCCAACATTGTTACTACCTTAAACCAAAGCTGAGGTATTGCGGCTGCCCCTTCTACTGTGGCAGTTTTTGCCTCGGCTGAGCCATGTGTAAATGCGAATCATGTCGCTGGTGCGTCTTCTCCTGAGGTAGTCTTTGCTTCGGCTGAGGCTGCTGTTGATGCGACTCCTGTCGCTGCTGCCTCATATCCTAGGGTAGTCTTGGCCTCGAGTGAGGCTGGTGTAAATACGACTTCTGTCGCTGCTGCCTCTTCTCAGGAGGTAGTCTTGGCCTCGGCTGAGGCTGCTGTAGATGCGACTCCTGTCGCTGCTGCGTCTTCTCCTCGGGCAGTCTTAGCCTAGGCTGAGGCTGCTGTAGATGTGACTACTGTCACTGCTGCCTCTTCTTTTAGGGCAGTCTTGGCCTCGGCTGAAGCTGCTGTTTGTACGACTCCTGTCGCTGCTGCGGCTTCTCCTGGGGCAGTCTTTGCCTCGCGTGAAGCTGCTGTTGTTGCGACTTCCGTCGCTGCTGTCTCATGTCCTGAAGCAGTATTGGCCTCGGGTGAGGCTGATGCAAATGCGACTCCTGTCGCTGCTGCCTCTTCTCAAGGGGCAGTCTTGGCCCCGGC
>JAPYYV010023349.1:0-11715 GCA_030522625.1 Copidosoma aretas
AGACAGATTTAAACAAAGATTTACCTTCATATCTTCGATTTGGCCAAAAATTTTTTTCAGTCGTTTTATATCGAAAAACGGAAATATAAATATTTTTTTTTCTAATTTGACTTTAAGGAAAGTACAAGCCATAAAAAATTTGAGCATTCGGTGATTATTGGCTTGTTGACTCATTTAAAAAAATTCATAACCCTTCATCTATTTGAGCTAGAAAATACTTTCGTTTTATTTTGATCAAATACAATAAACTTGCATGAAAAAATAGTTTGTTACAAAGTTATCAACGAATTGATATTGTTCTGAACAAATCAAGTGTAAAAATTGATTTTTAACAATTGTCTTCGTCTCACAGCCCATTTTTAGTTCAACTATCGTTTTTTTTTTGACAAATTTCACATAAAAAACGTTATATTAATTCATGGAGAAATCATTAGCAAGAATAGGGAAATAGTAGTTTTTGCCACAAATGTGAATTTCTCTAGGGCAATCCCTGCGCCCGAGGGTGCTATCGAAGCAACGCCCGAGGAACCGTTGTAGTCCGAGAGCCCACTGCAAATTTGGCTACCTATAACTGTTAAATGCCAAATTTTCATGTTAGATAGCGCGATTCTTGTGCAATACAAAAATCCAAGGCTCCCGAGAGTAAGGATTTTCAGAGAGAGAATAAAAATACTTTGAAGCAAATAGTACGTCACCATTTGACATATCACTGTTGTGGACGAAATGAACACCAAACTGTAGTATTTTCTCTACTGATCACAAAAAAATTATGGCAGCCCCAAAAATCTTTTTCAGGAGCAAAGCAACAGCTTCCAAAGTATCATCTGTATGATTATTGAACGATCATCTACCCGGGCGGCTATACATATATATGCGTAGAGTACCACTTAGCTACTGTGTATGCACACATATATATACAGTTGCCCGAGCAGATGATCGTTCGACAAACAGAGAGACTTTAAAAGGTGTTGCCTCACTCCTGAAAAAGATTTTTGGGGCTGCCATCATTTTTTTGTAATCAGTAGAGAAAATACTACAGTTTGGTGCTAATTGCGTCCACAACAGTGTAAGGTCAAATCGTGAAGTACTATTTGCTCCAAAGTATTTTTACTCTCTCTCGCTCTGAAAATCCTTACACTCGGCAGCCCTGGATTTTTGTTTTGCACAAGAATTGCGCTATCTAACAAAAAAATAATTGGCCTCAACAGATATAGGCAGCCAAATTTGCAGTAGGCTCTCGGACTATTAGGACCACCTTGGTCAGATGCCCATGAGTGGCGAATCCTATTTTTCTTACCGCGGGTATACCAGGGTTGCAAAAGTGCCCGAGGTAGGAAAAATTTATTTATTTATCGCTGCACGACATATCAGAGCACGGGTTCTGTTGTACGCCTTCTTTTAGTGCTTCGCATCGTTTTTACCGTAATTTAAAGCTAATTCAATATTTTTTATTAAATAATATTACTAACTTGCAATTACGACGTATACAAATAAAAAAAAAAATATTTAAATAATTGAAGAATATTATTGGTGCAGACGATAAATTAATGTATTACAATTTCAGTACATTATTATTAGTACATAAGTACCTTGTTCTTAATTATTTTTATATAATATTTGCATTCAGTCCTAATGTGTTATATTTTTTCTTTTAACATTAGTTCTTTTTTATATAAAGAGAATTGCTTTGCTTCCAATTCTTGAAGAGAGATCTACCATACAATAATACTTTAAAGTACCTTTTATTGTTATAGCTAACTGTTGAATAGCGATACGGTATATTTGACAGAGCTTGTGTTGCCCTGCTTGTGTATTAAAACAATGTAAATATGCATCAGTCCAAATTTTTGTGCATTGAAAGTTTCATGACACTTTTTTAGGCATTGTTCTATAATTTTTATCGGCACTAGGTCTCTAATCTAGAAGCAAAAGGTCACAATCATAAGCAGACAACTTATAAGATAACAAAAATGTTTAGATTAGCAACCAGACACCGTTATGAGAAGTACTCGCACGTGATAAAGCAGCCTCCTTGGGCCTAAATCACACAGTATAATGAATGAAAGGGATAACGAAGTAAACTTAATGGAAATTTTATTTTAAATTACCTCATTATCACAGTACTAAGACTGTAAGTCAAAACCTATTATAGTGTTACTTATAGACTGTGATTTGAAATAAATATTTGTAAAACTATTTTCTCTTCTATGTAAACTACATACTTATCGCTGAATCTAAGTACAAAATTGAATTTTTTGTAAGTAAACCAATAAATATTAATGAATTATATGTAATGACAAATATAGATTAATCATAGAATAACATATGTAACGGTGAAAAATGATACGAGGCACGGAAATAAAGCGTTAAATAGAACCCACGCACCGATATGTCGTGCAGCCTTTGATAAATTAATTTTTTCCCGTTAGTAAAAATAATTTCTCCAATAATTGTAATAACGTTTTTTGTTTGAAATTTGACGTAAAGCATAATGGTTGTACAAAAAAATCGCTGCAAGAAGAGGAAAATCGTTAAAAATCGAATAAGACAATCAAATTAATTATAACAATATTAATTTGGTGATAATTGTGCGGCAAACATATTTTTATAAAAGATCATTTTATAAGCTTTGAAATGAAAAAAAAAGTATCATCCAGCATAAATAGAACCAGAGTTATGAATTATTGAAACATGAGTCTCCAAACAAAAAATCACCGAACTCGCCAATTTTCGATCGCATATATTTTTAAAAATTCAAATAATATAGAAAAAAATACGCATCCCTTATTTTTTATATGCAATACGTAAAAAAAAATTAATTTAATCAAAGATATCAAGGAAAGAAAGGTGTTCGATTTATAAAAGAACGTCTAATTTATGTACCCCCTATATCATACAATTATTCTGGTGGAGCTGTCCAAGCTTTTTCCTCCCTCCTTGATCCAGCTAGCCTTTTCGCTCCCCTTCTTTCACAAAATACGATAGAAATATTTACTTAGTAATTTTGACTCAAATTATTTTGGCCCAAACTCCTTACGTTCCCTCTAGCCCCTACTAAATATTTCCGGAGCCACCACATACCCTTCTTTGCAATATCAGGTATAATTATTTTAATTCATAAAAATATGTCCATTTTTCCACCGCCTCTCCCCAGCCCCCTCGAGCCCTAATATAGTACCGGTAGTAACCCTTTTCACCCCACCTTCGCTCGTCCACTATCCGAATCTTTCCAGAAACGGCCAGTGCCTCTTGACAGCAAGCTAAGCCCTTTAACACCCCCTGCAAAGCCTTCTCACATCCGACTTTTTCCGAAAACGTCCGCAGTCTTTAGCAAGCAGGATAGATTTTGATGTATATGTCGATCTAGAATACTACTCATTAATATTAAAAATCACATTTTCTGAAGATCAATGCCAAACTTATGAATCTCTTTTCACGTTGTAGTTATAACGAATAACTGTCTAGGTTACTTGCTAAATCAACGAAAGAAAAACTTCAAATCTAAAGCTTTTTGACAACTTCCACAAAATTAAATAGCATAATGATTTAGTTATATTTATTTGAACTTCTGATACTTACTTCTACGTAGACAATGTACCTTTGAGGTATTGCAACGGCATTCTTAACTTATTTTTTTAAATTATACGTAAATTTAGTAGAGAATATGATTAAAAAAGAATAATTTATTGATAAATAAGATTATTAAAGCAAAAAAAAAATTTATTAGCAATAGATGAAATATTTTAACTGTCGTCCTTGCCAGTTGCTCTACGTACTACAAGAAGACAGTAATGCCCCACATATGTATCTAAATTGAAACATTTACTTTTATTTCAGTGTAAGTAATAATAAACGTACAAATTAACAAAAAATTATCTAATCTTGAGATGAAAAGCATTCATGAAATTTTTTTTTAATTTCTAGATTTATTTTTTTGATAATGTAAGCAACATGATTGTTTTGGCCTAACACACCTTACATAAAGTAGAATCGTTTATTTTTATATTTTGTCAGTTATTATTATATATCTCTTACCGAACTATATTTTCTATTTTATAATCATTATCATCATTAATTTGTACACAAATAACATCTTCAGAATCGCATGTTGATAAAAAAATCCGTCGCGGGACGTCTGGCAAATGTTAAACATCTAACAACTTTTTTTTGAAAATAATGTTGAAAATAGATGGTGAATAAAAAGACCATGAAAAAAAATGTACGTGTCGCGGGACACGCGTTTGGAACGAAGTCTCTTTCGTATGAAGGGTTGGCATAATTAATCATGAACGGGCCGGCTCTCATTCTCTCTACCACACCTCTCTTTAATTTTGCTTATAGATGCAATAAATATCAATATACATATTTATATATAAGTTTATTTGCAATATATAAATTTATTTATTTGTTTTTAAAAGATTGTGTTGATTATACAAGAAATTTGCAGTGCGTCAGCGTGATATACAAAACTGCAATATACAGAAATAACGTGGGTGATGGTTTTCGTAGAGTTATTTTTGGCCTGTATGTTTTCCCTTCGAGAGTACGCATATTCTTTTTTAAGGTCATGCAGTCGTAAAATAATTTGAGAATATATTCCAAATGTATATAATAATTTCTTAATCATGCCATAATTTTTCCACAATTTTTAACAATAATTTTATAAAGATATTGCATTAATTAAGTTATATTGATGTTATAACCTAACACCAACCAAAAACTCTTTTTTTGATGCCTCAGTCAGTTCATTCCTCTTTACGAAACCCGTAAAAATTGTTATTTTTGTCCTATCTTGCTTTCCGTCCGAGATATCGCGTTTTTTCAATTTTTTCGGGTTATGTTGTCCTAAAATAATTTAAGAATAGATTCTAAATGTATATGATAGCTTTCTAATCATGCTTTATTCTTTCCCTAATTTTTAACATTGACATTATACAGATATAGCTCAAATAAGTTATACTGAGGTAATATTGTAATGTCAACCAAGATCTCTCTTTTGGTGTGCCTCGGTGATTTTTTTACGCTTTAGAAAACTCGTATAAATTGTTATTTTTTAACTATCTTGCATTCCCTTCGAGATATTGCGGTTTTTCAATTTCTTCAGGTCATGTTGTCCTAAAATAATTTGAGAATAGATTCTAGGTGTATACAATAAATTTCTAGTCATGCTATATTTTTCCTCCAATTTTTAACATTAACTTTACAAAGATATAGCTAAAATAAGTTATACTGAGATTATGTTGTAATGTCAACCAAGACCTTTTTTTTTGCGTCTCGGCAATTTCATTCCCCTTGAAAAACCCCGTATGAATTGTTATTTTTAACCTATGTTGCTTTCCCTTCGAGGTATCGGGTTTTTTCATTGTTTTTGGTTATCTTGACATAAAATAATTTAAGCATGGATTCTAGATGTAAACAATAAATTTTTTACCATGCTATATTTTTTCCCCGATTTTTAACATTAACTTTATAACGATATAGCTTAAATAAGTTATACTGAGGTTATGTTGTAACGTCAACCAAAACCTCTCTTTTGGGCGCCTCGGTGATTTCATTCCCCTTGAAAAAACCCGTATAAATTTTTATTTTTGATCTATCTTGCTTTCCCTTCAAGATATCATGTTTTTTAAATTTTTGTTTTTGGTTATCTCGTCATTAAATAATTTCGAAATCGATTCTGAACTATTATTATAATATTTTTATTTTGCTATATGTTTTTCTCCAATAGTTTAAAAACTATATAGCAAAATAATTACATTATATTGAAGTTATGGTGTCACGTACGGATAATGTAGGATCAAATATACATGCATACACTTACACACACACACACACATATATATATATATGGGACATTCCACGTAGGCAAAAACAAAAAAAAATTATTTTTCTTTAAACTTCAGGAATCAATAGTACTCTGTCACAATTTCAAAATTTTTTCTTGGACTGCGAACTTCTTAATTTTGTACACAAATTATTGCGTATTAAAAAAAAAAAATCTTATTGTTAGAATTTTTTCCGCAGAACACAATAAAAATATTAAAAACAATTTTAAGGTTAGTTCAACCGCTTGTTTTCAAGTATCAAGTTTCAAAATCGATTTTTCATAAAGTATGACATTCTTATTTTCATTTTTTTTTATAAGCTTAAAATATGCATCTTCGAATAATTTTCGGTTAATTATGGGCGCTAGAAGTAGCTAAATGTTAAAAAACACAATTTTTACAATATATCTTGTTCCAAATGATGAAAAAATATTTTTACGAAGCGTTTTTTTATACGAAACAAGGCGCTTAATACGATCTCAGTGTCAAATTTGTTGAATTTGAAATGGCAGATTCAATATAACGGCCAATAATTTAATACTAGTGATCTTTGCAAATAAAAAAATATGACTATTATTGACGCAAAATTCTAAGTCAAAAATGTCTTTTGCAAAATTTTCGTAAATCACGTCATTTCCGAGGAAAAAAACCGTTAATATTTGGAATTCTTTGACTTGACAGATTTCGATAATAACAGGTAATATGATTGTATATTCTCATACAGTATAATAAGTAGGTACTCCTCGGTTGTTAAGGTCGCTGATTACAACTCTAATGTCGGGCTGAGGAGATTAAAAACGGTGAATATAAGATGGCAGCCATTTTTTTTAAATTAACGAAATTCGCAGATCAAAAAATATGAAAGTAACTTCACCCACACAATACACGCAGCTTTCTACATTACCGGTATCGCAGCTACCCGCACTACCGCCCATGCTATTCGGTTTGCCTTAGTGTTCTTATCGGTTCCATGAATAAATTAATAGAAACACAAGCATGTAAGTGGCAAAACGTCAACCAAATATATATTTAAATGGAAGATTCACACTCCATTATAGGTTTTATAACACACATTATTAAAAGTATGTGGCTCTGCTTGCCAGGCTGACTATTTTGCTATGAGCAAAGCTCACACTTTTCAGGAACTCGTCTCTTTAGAGCATTTTGTGAGTTTGACCTCCCGTAAAACTCTACTGCCGGCGATAGTTCGGTGGGACAACGAAGCTGCTAAAGCCAGTGCCAAGACTGAGGAAGGCTTAAAATTAAGATATATGACTAAGACTAATAGCATTATGTAAATCAATGTGTAAAACATAAAAAGATCAAAATAGGATGGATCTCTTCATCAGAATAGCTGGCTGATGTCTCCATAAAGCGTCTGTCATTTATATTGCATGAAAAACTCACAAAAAAAAAAATAAATGAAGATTTATTATTTGCTCGATTTAATCTGCATGATTCAATGCAATAGATCAAGTGTACTTATAAATATTATATTTTATGTTTGTGTGCTACAGAGTAAAGTGACTGAAGGATGGGAAAATAATACACAGAAAATACACAGAAGAACACAAAATTATGGAGAACTGTTTTAAGAATCTACAAATCATATGGACTTTTGATTTTACAAACAAACTTTATAGCTTATAGACTAACACACACATTGACGGAGCGTGGGCAATAGCATGAATCCATCAAAACAACAAGGCAAGGAAGAAGTAGAAGTACTTTAAAACTACAGAGGAGTGGCTTTTTAAATGTAACGTACAAGATTTAAGAAATTATGATCGCTTAAAATGTGGAAAAATCGGTAGAGAAGTAAAAAAAAATAAAAAAGAGTTAGACTGCTATCAGAACAAAAGAAAGAACGAGATACCATATTTTTGTACTAAATAATTTAATTGAAAGCCAAAATTTAAGAGAAATAAGTATTTAAATGACAAAAATGTTCAAAAGAATCTAAACATATACAAAAAAATAACTAATGACGGCCAGGGGCTAAAAAAATTTATTCAAAACCATGCAAAAGAGAAGGCAAGGGTGTCCATAACGCTGATACGTTTAAGTTATTTGTCTAAAAAATAGGCGATATGTGAATCTAAAATAAAACAGGAAGTGTAACAGATGGCAAACTCAGAAGTAAGTCTCAAATCATCTAATGACGTTGTTTAAGGCACCTAGCATATTGAAGACAGAAAACATGTGCAGAAAGGTTTAGTTAAATAAAATAGAAGGAATATACTGTAAATAAACAAATTAAAAAAGGAAAATGTTGATTTTGGGAAATCAATAAAGGATAAAAACAGATCTGTTTGAATTTGAAGTGGATGCATTGTAAATTAAAAACTAGTGCATGGACCAAGAAGTGTGGTTCTCAACAAAAAATTTTCCCGGCATGGAAAAAAACAACAGATTAGGAGTAAAGGACAGTTAAAGCAGTTTTAGGCGTAAGCAAAAGAGATAAAGTAGAAAGTTTTAATCAAAGATTGTATTTCATGGAATAAATGATGAAATTATATTGCACATACGTAGCAAAGACTCGCGTATGAAAGGGGGGACTCCCCGTTCCTCGTCCCTCTGAACGAAACCCTCAAAGCTCCGTAAACCGTCTAATCTTTTAAAACCCTTACCACATTTTCTACAAATTTTTTTTCCCTATCCTTCATTATGAATTAATATATCCATATTTAAATGTATCAATCTTTTAAAACTTTTTTCACATTCAGCACATTTAAATAATTTTTTCTTATTATGTTCTATGAAAAATATGATTTGTCCAAATTTTAGTGTTGTACAATTTATATCTTTGATACATTATTTTATCAATTAAAATTACATTATATATAAGTATTGAAAGAAAATAAAAAATAATACTTGTAAAAAAAAAAAAATCATTTAAATGTAACTAATTTTAAGTCTTTAATAAATTTTTCAAATTTCATTTACAAATTTTACAATATATCAAGAAAAAAAAATTTGGTCATTATAACCAAACATTGGAATTCACGCAGTCAAAATATTCGAAACAGTAGGGAGTTTCTTTAGCTGAAAAAAAATCATGAAATCACTAGAAATTATAAAAGCTTTTCAAATAGAATGGTTTGATTGTATAAAATGTGTAAATAGTGTTAAAAAAATGTAAAAAGCATAAATGCATTCAATCGACGGAATTATTGTACTCATATAAGAATATAGATAATCTTATATTATTGTAATATAGAAGTGATGAAATTCATTCAAAAGTCCGATTATTTTTAGTATGTTTTTCATAGCATTCATAGTTGTTCTGTAAGTGTTTAAAGTGATGGTAATTTAAAAATAAAAACCAGTGAGTTACCCAAAAAAAAGGTATCATATTTGTTCTAGATAATTGCACTCAGTAATATGTGCTAACAATTTGTGAGTAAAGGTTCATTATTTATTATCTAAAATCACAATCCATCACGTCTGTCTATCTGTCCGAAGTCCTAGCCCAATCAATCGTTTTTTAATATTTAATTCATTTTAAATTAAAAGTTTTTAATAGAAATATTTTTAAAACAGCATAAGAACAAAATATGAAAAATTTATAAATAAAAAAAATAAAATCATAATTGAAAAATCATTTTTTAAATTGAAGAATAAAGCAATTTTAATAAGCTTTTTTAAAAAATAAGGGAAAAATTGATATTACTGTAAGAAATTTTATATATTTATGTAATTATTAAAGTGATTTATCTTACATACATAAATAATTAGAAAATTGGCAAGCAGAGCGCGCTGGTAGGTAAATATACACATGAAATAAATATCTTGAAAAAATTGGACAGGTAGCGTGATGTAATTATACAGGTAGCAGAAGAACTAAAATTAAAAAAATCTATAAAGCTACAAATCATTGCAAATTAATAAAAAGGATTCCACAATAATTGAGCAAAATATATGGATTATAAATAAATAGATAGAACATTAAAAAAAAAAAAAAAAAAAAGAAAAGAAAAAAAAAAAAAAAAAAAAAAAAAAAAACATAAGAAACCTAAGAAAAGTAGCAGAAAGCAAAATTCAGATGAGTCTCGGAGAGCTATTGAAAAATTAAAACAGGAAAAGAAAGAGGGATGGTAATAAGGAAAAAGACAGAAAAAAATAATTTAAAAAATTATCAAGAGACAACTATAATGTCCATGAGATTGCTTTGGTTATCTATGAGTGTAAGCATATATGTCGAATTCTCCAAAAAATCTCGATTTACGCGTCATCGCATTGTCGGAGATGGCACATCACCAAAACGCCAAAAAAAAAATCATCGTGTGACACATAGTTTTCTTCGTTTTGATATCTTCTACATGTTTTGTTCCCCGGGACACCCATTTTTTCACTATGAAAAAAGTTACAGACGAAAAAAGGACGATAGAAAAAAAATACAAAATTCGCTGTTATCGGTTTACTATTTCAATTCTATTTCAGCCTAAACGCATTGCAGGGTGATTTTTCAAAAAGTAATCAAAAGGACATAAATAAAGCTTCAAAATGAGCTAAGGTTAAGTTAAAAACCTCACTCGGGTCCTAAGTTGTAAGCACTGCGATTGAAAATTTTGTTCGAAAATTGTGATTTTCAGCGATTTTAAGGTTTTTGAGTTTTAGAACTTAAACTTCAATTACTTATAACTTTGGACCCAAGTGAGGTTTTAAACTCAACCTTAGCTCATTTAAAAGCTTCCTCCAAATCCATTCAATTACTTTTCAAAAAATTACTCTACAATGCGTTTAGGCTGAGATAGAATTGAAATAGTAAACCGTATTTTTTACCGACAACAGCGAATTTTGTATTTTTTTCTATCATCCTTTTTTCGTCTGTAACTTTTTTCATAGTGAAAAAAATGGGTATCCCGGGGCACAAAACATGTAGGAAAGATTAAAACGAAGAAAACTATATGTCACACAATGATTTTTTTTGCGTTTTGGTGATGTGCCATCTCCGACATCGCAATGACGCGTAAATCAAGATTTTTTGGAGAATTCGACATATGTGTATTAAAAAATAAATTGTTTCATTTATCATTCCGACGTGAGAATAAAAATATTGAAGTACGGTGGTTGGCGCGCAAAGCACGCAGGGGGCGAAGCCCTACTGGTATATATATATATATATATATATATATATATATATATGGGACGTTCTTTTACAAACCGAACAGATTTTGACAAAAATTGATCGACACATTTTTGATTTTGCTGAAACATTTTTTACGGGTTCTATATTGAAAAAAAAGAGACACGCGTTTTTTTTTATTTTTATAATATTTTGTACGCTAGAAAGGATTAAAATTCCGCGATTTCAGCGATTTTAGGCTGTAGGAGGAATTTTTAAATATTAATAACTCTGGTACTATTTAAGCTACAGACTGTATTTTTTTTCATATTAAAGGTAAAAGAATAAGCTTTGAGAAAAAAATACTTTTAAGAAACTTACAATGTTTAAATTGATTTTTAACTATTGCCCCCCCCCCCTCGTAGCGAGTTTTTAGTAATACCATCGTATTCTACATCAAGCTTCCTAACAAAAACTACTTTTTTTCCGATGGAGAATTCATTATTACAATTTAAAAAAAATTAACTTATGTAGCGCGGCACGTCTTATCGGCGCGCGGATTCTATCGCACGTCATATTTCCTTGCATCATTTCGTTTTTCTTCATAATACATAAGGTTTTTTATAATAATTAGTTTTAAATACATTTTAATAAATAGTAATATTTGATAATAATAGCAATAAATAATATTTTGTGTTCATTTGGTTATTTGTTATGTTATTCATAGATAAAGCTTAACTACTAACTTTCGCATTAGTCATAGCGAACTTTCACGTATGTTGCTCATTCAAATACAATTATTGCCAATGATACATATCATTC
>JAPYYV010023358.1:0-11563 GCA_030522625.1 Copidosoma aretas
GGGGTAGATATGCTTCGTAATTTTCTAAGGATTTCATTAAATATAGCATATTTTACTATGAAAAAAATAGTTGTACAAAAAGTTCAAAGCTTCTAGAATGGGATAAAATTAGTATTACCTTAATAAATACAAATAATCATTTAAAATAAGCTTGTCTTATGAAGGGTACATTCGTTATACAGATGTCCGTATCTATGAGACAGAAATGCAGTGTCTCATTTACGGGGGACACTATGTCCCTACTGAGAGACACTAAGTTTTAAGAAATTATGGATTGGTTTGACCAATGCAGGTATAAAATTATTAATCTTTAATCAGTTTTAAATGAATGAAAATCCATTTCATATTGGAAAATGTACAAACATTTGATGAAAATGAAAGTATATTAAAATCCATGTGCCTTAAAAAAAAAAAAAAAACGGCAGATCAGCCTCACAGACTGTCCTACACATGGGCCCTTTACCTTACACACAATTGAATAAATTGAGATTAAAAACTCAAATTAAAGTCTGTTTTTTACAGATATTACGTCAAAATTAGTAAATTGTCATGAGCATATAATACAGTACAAATATACTTCGACTTACATTTAAAAATCGTAGTCCTGTCGTCACATATACTTAAACCTTAAGAAATATCAACGATTATCTACAACCATCTATGATGTTCAACGAAATACTACTTAAAAACTACAAGCACTACGAAAATTAACTACCTTGTCCAACAAGAAAAACTTTTTTGGTAATTTTTTGTAATTTTTCGTAAGTTTTCTTAAATTATCGTTATTTTGTCTTCGTTTTTTGTAGCTACTTTTTTTGCAAAGATCTTGTTCCATGTACGCTACAGAATTCTTTTTTTTTTTTCACTTTTATGGTAAATGAATGAAATTTATTGCCGCACTACAAAAAAAAAATTTATCTCTAATAGTAATAATTATATAATCATAAGAAACCGCTAACAATTTATTGGCACAAAGCTTCCTCAATCACATGTTATTCTTATTTTTTACCCACACATTATCATTTTTATTTTTTTCAAAATGCAGAAATATTATTCATAAAAAATTTTTTCATTACCTTCAACATCTTCTACCACAAAATAATCTGAATCAACTTTCACTGTCAACAAAATCAATATTTTCAAAAAATCAATGTTTCGAAATCAATCAAATCAAAATAAAAATTTTTAGGAAATCGTATGATCTTTAAGATTATCTGCCACAATAAAATCTCTTGATAAAAAATAATTTTTCAAAATCGATAAAATTAAAATAAAAAAAATTTCAATTGATAAAAATGAAATTTCATTCTTCAGCAATAATAGGTATCCAAAGCAAAAAAAAAATTACAGAATGTCCATTGTTAAATATCCTAAAACCACGATGAAAATGGGCCGAAGAAATCATGAGATATAACTGATAACATTTATTCCCTTTCTATACCCACGGCAACAGGCTACCTAATTTATAGAATTTAATTTAAAACATTTTGTTGTATAAAATTTAATGATCCTTCCGAATTCTTGTTGTAAAATATCCTGAAACAACGCTAATTATCTTTAAAATCTTTTTTTTCGGAAAATAAAGTTTCGAAAATCATTGGAATCGAAATAAAAAAAAAATCAAATGAATCAAAATTTTTTTTTCAAGAAGGATCTGTAACAAATAAAGAAAAAAATTAGCCTGGAATTATTGATATCGGCCAAAAAAATCCTGAGATAGGACCGACTATATACATTTCCTGTTTACACCCACGTACACCCAGCTACCCAATCTTTTTAATTTCAATTAAATACATTTTTTTGTGAAAAATTAAATAATCTTTCAGAATTTCAATCATAAAATATCCTAAAATAACGATAACATAGCTTAAAAATGAAATTATACAGAAAAATCGATTTTTAAAAATTGATACAATCCAAATATATGAAAAACATATAGCAAAACACAAATTTTTTTTCCAGCTGTAATAGTAATTCAAAAACAAACAAAACCCTTTTGGATCAAAATTGGTCGGGGAGATCCTGAGGTACAACTGATTATGCACACACACACACACAGACACAAACACGCGCGCGCGCAGACACACATTTTCTAACAATGATGTATTTCGATTCTAATCTTTATAAAACGTGTATATAACATATTTTCTCGACACGTGATTTTTTGTCCATAACAAACGTTCCTCTACGAGGAACCAAAATTGAGTAGCTGAGTGTACCTGGGGGTAAATAGGGAATATATATATATATATATATATATATATATATATATATATAAAACTCGCAAGTTGCATATGTAGGGGATAGGATTTATAATTGAACACACTCCTATAATTACAGAATATAACAAACATAATTTTATTCAATCTTTGATCATCCTGATATTATCACAATTTATCATACGCATTCGTATTTAATACAACTTCTATTTTATGACAATTAACATCTAATAGATCTTAAGTTATTTAAATATTCGCGCTCTTTCCACATATTCTTAATAATCGCACTAATCAATGTGGAGCTACACTATATTCCTTCAAAGCATAAATTCCAACCATACACTTACAAACGTTAATCTAAATTTCTACCTTATCGCGTATACAAATTCAAACATTCCCGCACATTTATTGAACTGAATTTCTATAAGTGTTAGTTTTAGTGTACATGTATGAAGATATAGTGTAGGTCACGCAAAGCGTTCCAGGGGTATCAAGCACTACCTTGATTAATCTCTCTAGGAGCTTCGCCTGATGCCGTGTTACCACCACACTATATGTAGGTACTCGGAAGATCGTATGCTGGCTAACAGCAGTCGATTCCCAATAATGCTTACGTTGCTGCTAGAATGTTACTCCCGAAGATTGATCTCTATCTGGCTCACCTGCTCTCTTGAGTCAGACGCTTGCTACTGATAAAAATTACCGGGTCACCGAGTAGTGGATGGTACTCTGAGTAGTCTACGACTTGATCGTGTCTCGGGCCGAAAGATGGGAACTCAGTGGGCTTCGAACACTGTCGAGTCTGAGCTCCCTGGGTGAACTGCTTATTCGGGCTCCTTCTTCTCTTTATATACCCTTGCCTATACTTTTCCGTAATAAGTATCTTACTTTTTGGGGCCTTGGCCCTCTAGCACTTTCTCCGCGTACTTTTCACCCGCGCGCGGTCTTTCAATTCAAATTGGAATTTGTATATATTTAAGAGAAAATGGGGTACTAATGTAATATTTTATAATAAGTTGATGAAGTATTTGAAATAAGAAAACAATGACATATACAAAAAAAACCCTTGCATAGCCACCCAAAATTTATGAAAAAATATTACTTATTTTTCAGTCAATTTTTTACGAAAAAAAAAAAAAATTAGAACTGGTAAGTATGTTTCAACAAGGTCTTTATTTTTCCGTTGCACGCATTTTTTTCAAATAAAATTCCAAATCTGCAACCGGTTTTATTGTTGGTCTGTCCCGTTTGAAATATGTTGTTAGTTTTTCTTTATTATTATTCATTTTTAATCAGGGTGGGTTTTGGCACCTTATTATTTTGGTCAGGTTCTTGGGTTGTGAAAAATATATTAGTGGTTGTATTAAACTTATTGGTAAGGGTGGAATTAAATGGGACTGTCACTTTGGATTTTATGGTTGGGTTTGGAGATACTTTTGAATATTTGGTTGTGATGGGTTTAAATTTGAGTCTTGGGGGTATGTTCTCGGGATGGGGTTGAAATTCCATTGATCCCGAGATGCTGATGATTTTTCTGGACGTGTGGGGGGTTGCCTAAAAAAAAAAATTAACTGAGGTTTGTAAATTTCCAGGGGTATAGGTGTAGTTTACAGGAGGTTTTAGGAAAGTCGGGAAGGGAATCATGGGTAATAGGGAGGTTTTTCTGTTGTGGAGTAGGGATGATTTTTGTTCGGGCGGCAGTTTTGAAGACTTGGGTAAGTGGAGGTGGTGGCTTATGAAGTAGACTTGGAATGTAGAAAACAGGGTGCTGATGGGCTCGTTCCTTGGATTCATTGACCTTAATCGGGTCCAGAAGCCGCATGACCCAGTGTCCCAACATCTACTGTCGTAGCTTTAATATTTGACGATGCTTTTCATCCCTTATCCTATTGAACGTCTCAGTAGTCTGGTCGTCTGTGTTTTCAATTGGCGTCTCGTTCCGCCCTTTCTCTAGTTTTTTTCTCTTTCTTCCAAATTCTTCTTATTGCCTGCTTCTTTCCCATCTATAGTCACCTATTTGCCTGAATTTATGTTGTTCTTTTCATTCTTAATCCCTTTTACATTTAATATTTTGACATTACAGACATCACGAATACCTCTTATAACCGTATGCTTATTTGATGGTTAGACGTTCGAGGTCTTCTAGAGTTTCGTCATTGTCGGTTTGGAGACAGTCGTCATCCAACGATGTCTTTTGTAAGGATGTTGGTGGTGGGACTGGTTGAGGCTTAGGATTGATTTGTTAGTTCCCCTTTTGTTCAGCATGTATACAATCCCGTGCTTGATTTATAAGAGATTGGAGTCTCAATTGCGTTCGTTTAATTTTCCAATTAAGCCTCTGTCGTTGTCGACGGGTTATCCCTGATACCTTCTGCAAAATAAGGCCGTAATTTACTACCATAATACGTACCTCTTGTCTTACCCTGATCGTTTGACAGAACAAATGGTAAATTATTAATGATTTTTAAGATGAAATAAGGCCCCTCATAAAGTGCAAGGAATATAGATGTGATACCGACCCCAGCAGATGATAGATAATTAGTTTTGATGAACCTTATCACTCAAAACATAGTTAGTAAATGACTTAGATGAGTTATGTTTATGTGCTCGGTTGTTTCCCTTCTAAGGTATGTTATCGAATGCTAGAGATCGTTTCTCTTTGTACTATCTGGGTTCTTTATTTAATGTATTAATCCATTTCTACTAAAAACGTATAGGTAACTTATCTAGTTGTAGTTTGATTGGTGTATATTAGGTGGTGTCATGATGATATTCGTTTAGGCAATCCTGTATAAATGATACCCAATTTGCCAAACATCCTAACTCTCGATTCACCCTTTTCACGATATCACTTTGCGGATGCATTATCTCAGAAAGAAGTACTTTGATTTCTGCCTCTTCTAAAGTTTTTCTCCACCTAAGTCCAGTAAATTGGGTGCCATGATCTGATTGTATTATTTTTGGTTTTTTATAGGTAATGATGTAATGATTAAATATTTTCCTAATTGTAGTAGTCGTATCAGCTTTTCGCATGGGGCGGAGTACGACAAATTTTGTAAAAACATCGATAACGGCTAGGATGCTAGGATATACCTTAGAACCGAGAACAAACGACCGAAACTTATACAACGCCCATACTATAGCCAAGAGTTCTAATTCAGTAGTAAAATAGTTCTTTTCCGCATTATTTACTGTCCTACTGGCCATGTATACGACTCTTTCAATCCCCATATCATCCGTTTGACTCAAAATCACCCTGAGTGCGGTATTACTAGCATCTGTATATAACGTAAAAGGCTTTTTTAATTACGGATGGTTAAGAAATAAATCGTCATTGAATAATTCTTTGACCCGATTAAACATCTGGAAATGTTTGTCGCCCCATTTTCAACTCTGGTCTTTACAGATTAATTCCAATAATGGTTCCATTTCGTGCCACACCTTTTAAGAGAATTTCGCACAAAAGTTGTCAAGGCCTTAAAATCCCTTAATCTCCTTTACGTTTCGAGGGACTGGAAAATTTTTAATTCTTTTGATTTTCTCCGAGTCTGGCTGAATCCCCTTCAATAAAATTATATGTCCAATACATTTTATTTTCTTTCAATAAAATTTGTCTTTTTAAAAAAATTCCGTTACATTCTCATTCGAGATACGTTCAAACAACATATCCAAATGTTGTAAATGTTCGCTAAACGTCGATTAAACACATAAATAAATAATCGTCAGTAGTTCTTGTCTCGCTATGGCCCATCATAACATTCCCCCACCACCTGAGCAGGAGCTTGCTATGACGAGCTATAGCGAGGCACGTCTTCGCCAGACTGGGTTGGGGAGGGGTGACATTCTCTAATGCGGAACGTTGCCGTTTCGTATTACACGGGGTGTTGTTAGAGATATCCTATTATTTTGTATTTACATAGTTAATATTAGTACGATGATACATTATTACTTACGTTTTTTTTTGCGGCTGATCCCTTAATTTCTCTTTATATTATTGATGCACGTTGGGCACAACCACCCTTTCATGCCACTGTAGAAACGCCACTTATACAAGCCTTTTTTTCGCTGCCTATAATAAACTTTTCGGCACAATTAACACTTATTACCACGCACGATTTTTTTATTCAAATAACCGAATATGATGGTCTTCAAAATTTTTGGGGACGTATCACAATCATATTGCGTGTTGCTGAATCCTTCGAAAATTCCACTGTCATTTACATATTCTACATAGTCGGAATTACTGTTCACTACATTCAGACAATTGTTTTCTGCACTTAAGTGGGTATTTTCTACAATCGTAGAAATGCAACTATCACTGCTGCATTCCACAACAATATCTTGTTCCCCTACGTAGATGCTGCTAAACTCACTGTAACTTGTATGTTTTTTGGAAGAAACAACCTGACTCTCCAATACAACAGTTTCTTTTTCGCACTCACTGTCACAATCATCATCACTTTCTTCATCACTATAGACTACGATTTCTGTGCGTTTATCGCGCTCACTGTCATAATCTACATCACTACACTTCACCACGTCAATGTCACCGTCACTATCACTGATGTCAATTTTTGGGAGAATCACAACTGGAACAGTTTTGCGTGAACGATGTCGCCCGAGTCAGACACAAATACTTTCCTTTTTTTGATGGGCAGCAAATACGGAAGTAAAATGTTTGTATCGCGGCTGCTCGTACTTAGTACACTACTTGCACTACGTAAAAATGGCACTTTCCTTTTTTTTATGGGTAGCAAATCCGGAAGTGAAATGTTTGTACCGTGGCTGCTTGTACTTGGTACACTACTACTGGTACTAATCACACTTCTTACACTGATTAATAATGAGGGGTCGTTGTTCAGAAAACTTATTTCGTACATTTACGGTTTGAATGTACGAGTTTTCATGAAACCACTTATGTTTTTTTTTTAAAATAATTTCCGAAAAAAAAATAAATCTAACTTGATTTTCAATTAACAGTAAAACTCGGGCTAAACTTATATCGGTTCACCGGACCGAACGCGATTTTAAAAAAGATGCCACTCTACGGACGTGATCATCTCGGTCAGAAGCATCATGCAAACTGACTGGAGACACAATTATAAAAATGTAGTACGAATGTATCTTCTCAAGAAATGGAGTTTAATGAGAAAATTTTTATCCCTTCTCTATCTTTCTCTCTTAAAAACATGCTGATTATCAGCAGTAAAAAGAACGATGTTTAGACAGAACTAATCTGTCAAAGTTCCTGGGTATACAGTTACATACCTACGCGCACGTATATTGTAATACACACCGTGATGCGCGAGGAGAGGAATCGTCGCAGCGATTAAAGTACACAAATTAAAAGTCTCAATCAGGTTGCAGGGTACCAAGAGAGATACTTTTACATAGAGGTGTACCTCTTCCTCGCTTTCTTTTGATGCAGACCGTGAAACATACGATCTTTCCATCGAAGTCGTCACCAAAACCACATTCCGCTATGTGAGATTGCTACGATTACATAAGTAAAATAAAAAATTTGCAGAAACTGCATTTTTAATACAATACGTGTCGTGACACGTTTTTACGTCGATGCTCCGGGGTGGACGGTTAGATACGTGTAACCGTGCGCACGTATATTATAATACACACCGTGATGCGCCAAGAGAGGAGTCGTTGCAGTGATTACATTACATACATTAAAAGGCGCAATCAGTTTGCCGTTTATTAAGAGAGATAGTTCTTCCTTGCTTTTTTTTTCATGCGGATCGTGAAACATACGAGCTCTCTCTCTTTCTCTCTTGAAAACATGCAGCTTTATCAGCAGTGAAAACAATGATGTTTAACACAGAACTAGCCTGTCGAAGCTCGTGGGTGTACAGTTACATACGTGTGACCGCGTACACGTATAATATAATATACATCGTGATGCACGAGGAGAGGAATCGTCGCAGCGACTATATTACAAAAATTAAAAGACGCAATCAGTTTGCCGTGTAACAAGAGAAATACTTCTTACTTGCTTTCTTTTCCTGCTGATCGTGAACCATACGATGTTTTCGTCAAAATTGTCGCCAAAACATCATTCTTCTGTGGGGTACGTGTGTATAAAAATGTTTATATCAAAAACAGTTCGTCTAAGACTCCAGGAGTCTAAAGTTACTCACGCAGCCATTCCTTGTGAGAATTTTTTTGTAAAATTCGTCTAGAAACTTTATACTCTATTTTTTCTTTTATCAAACTTCACTTTTTAGTTTACCAAAGGTAAGTAAGAACGTGTGTTTTTACAATTTTTTGCTGATGATTTTCTTTCAGCGTTTCTTGTGCAATATTATATTACACATCCAATAGCTGCTCTTCTCAGCTTTTCGTATGTAACGAAAAACTTTTTTTTCCGTATTGTATTTTTTGTTTGATTGACCTGTTGTCACCAATCCTACTGCAACGTTAGAAGGAGAATAAATTGTCCAATCACAGCTCCGCATCAAACTTTTATACAAAGTACGTGAAAGACGTGTAGTCCTTAGTATCGTTGCAACATGCACAATGGAACCTACTACGAAAAATCATTTGATTAGTGTGCTGAGATGTTTGCAACGAGTTGCAAACGTTCGTGAGCCACACATTTGCACAATGTGTGGTAGTGTGTGGAGTAGAAATTTTCAGTCATGATCAATCGATATGCTGCTGAAAAAATTATACTTTCTTGCTCTACACTGTCAGATAAAAACTGTAGACGACATGTTTATGCACAGTCTATTTAATAACACGATTGTTCAAAAAACTGTCGTAAAAGACGCTCAAAAATTTGTCGACCGCAACCACCCACTGGCAAAAAATATAGTACGAAGTGACCAGTATTTTTTTTTTAATTTTTTTTTTTATAAAAAAGCGTTTTCTAACGATCTATAAATTGTATTATTTGTTAGTTCTCAGACATATGCATGACGATACAGCTGGAACCGATATCATCTGAACCGTTGACATGCCCATGGATAATGTACCAATGACCGAGAGTGGTAAGTTGCGCATATTATGCTATTTATTTCACAAATATCATTCTTACATTTGCTTACAGCGAAAGATCCACAACCGTTGACTATTGGGTTCAATCAACCGATATACGAAGATATCACTGATAATGAGAAACGTTTCAATATGGAAAAAGAGAAAGAAGGCAGTAGCAGTAGTAGCAGTGATGATGAGGAACGTTCCGATACGGAAGAAGAAGGCAGTAGCAGTAGTGACAACAGTACCAGAAGCGTCAGTAGCAGAAATAGCTATAACAGTAGTGATCACGATGGTAAATTTTACACCATACATTTTTTCCATATATTATTTTTTGAATGTTCCAAAAAAATTTCTTCAAGAATTCGCGTTGCAGGATGGCGAAGGCGAACGTCCCCGCTTTATCATTTAAAACGAAACAACGCGTCGTTACCGTCGTTTTTATTATGAAGGACGAGAAATACAAGGAAAATTATCAAGACCACCCCTAAATGTTAATATTTACTTGTGGCTTTAGGACTGTATGAATGATTTACATGATCGTTTGATCGAGAACAGTGATCCAGACGATTTCATAGGTGCAACTATAAATTCTGAAATGTTTCATCATGGACCATTGTGGTTATCGTTTAGACCAACTTGAAATTTGCGTGTTGAAGATCTATGGGAAATTTTGTGCAGTACTGTGCAAAGTTCAAGTGACTTTGAAATTGACAACAGTTTGTCAATTAATTGTGCCATTGTAAAAGGTATCAGGGGAAGAGGACGGGTACGATTGACCGAATACAACGTGAGAAAGAGATCAATATTAACCATGAATAACAACGACAATCTCTGTTTGGCACGAGCTCTTGCAACAGCTTACGCTCACGTCGTTAGAGGACAGATACGTTCAGGTAAGCAACATGATTATTGGAATCTTATAAAACGTGATTACGGATCCACCCAAAAGAGAGCTGCCGAAGAGCTTTTACTATTGGCAAAAATTTGTGTACCCACTGCGGGCTTTGGCCTCGCAGAAGTTCAAGAGTTCTGAAAATATCTGATCACTCACAAGACGGCGAACGTCGTTTACTCATTTCAAAATTTTGGTCGCGGTCACAGACCCTTGTACGATGGTACACGCTTAGTTTTATAGTCACAAGGTCAAATTATGTATACTTTACGAATAATGTACTACAAAAATATTGAGCATTACGAACTGATACTTAATTTGATCGGTGCGAGCGGCAGTTCCAGATACTGCATACCATGTAATAAAAGTTATTGGCGTATTGAGTGTCATACATGCTCAAATAAATGCTAAGAATGTATGCAAGTTCCTCTTTGTAACATGACGGAAACCTCAAGAAAATGTGACACATACCACAGATTATTTTTTAGCTCGACTTGTTATGAAAACCATTTAAAAAAAGGGTCTTACAATAAATCTTTTACCGTTTGCGGAAAAATAAAAATTCGTCCTTCATGTTACAAAACTGTAGGAATTTTAAACAAGAAACATAAACATCAACGCAGGATTTCTTTTTGTCACATTTGTAAACAGTACTTACCCATAACTCATCTTTGTTATATTCAGCCCCTAAAATCCGACAACAAACAACCTGATTTTGTAATATTATTATATGATTTTGAAACACAACAGACGACATCCGTTGTAGGTGATGAAGAAAAAAAAATTTACGAGGTTAATCTGTGCGTTGTCCAACAAGTTTGTAATATTTGTAGTCATATCGAAGATATATCGATAACGTGCGATAATGCTGGATCAGAGAGTACGTTTTTCAAATAAATCCAATCAGACAGTTGATAGATCATCAAAAGCATTTTAGCAAAGTCATTTGCATAGCGCATAACTCGCAAGAATTTGATTCACAATTTATTTTCAAGTATATCGTAGAAAAACACGGTGAACGCATAGTACCATTCGTTATCATGAACGGGTCCGAAATAATACTGTTAGAGTTCATGAAAATAAAATTTATCGATAGTCTTAATTACTTTCTTATGCCTTTAAGTAGTTTATCTGAAGCGCATGGTTTGTCAGAAATTAAGAAAGGTAATTTTCCACATTTTTTCAACACACCTGAAAATCAAGCGTACGTCGCACAGTGGTCAAAATTGGGTTTTTTTTTCTCAAAATCGTATATCTCCAGAACGGAGTAAGGTAGGACGATAAAACTTTTCGGAGCTTGTTGGTCATTGAAGTAGCAATACAGAAAAAATATAGTCATTACCATCAAGTCGTTTTCTAACCTACAAAAAATATAAAAATGACTAAAAAAAAAAATTATTTACTGAAAATCGTAATAATCCTTAAAAATAAAATCCAGTATCATGAAACTTCCTTTAGC
>JAPYYV010023360.1:0-11543 GCA_030522625.1 Copidosoma aretas
CATACCGGACACAGTAAAAGTAAATGCTTGTAAGAAGCATATAATGGGAGTAATCACAATTTAAAAAACACCAGTACATAGTCTGATCACTCCCACTTATTAATTGATCGGTTTAAATGCCATTTTTAATTGTACAATAAGTTAGTTGATTAGTTAAGTCAATAGTAGAAATTTGGCCCAGTCTGCCCTCCTATGTTTACTGCTTTCAATAAAAAAAATAAAGCAATAATTAAAAGTGATTCAATGTTTACAAAATTAGGTGACCCCTTCTACCCGACTGGCTTGATATACCCAGTGTTGGGTAAAACCGTAATTAATAATTAATTTTACTTAAATATATTTGTAATTGACGAAAAAACTAATATTATTCGAAATTTAATTACAAGTGATTCAATTAATTACGATCGATAAAATTGTAATTGATAAAAAATTACGTAATTCAATTGTTTGTAATTAAATACTTCTGTAATTCACGGAAAATTAAGGTTAAATTACATTTAATTACAAGTAATTCAATTACTTGTAATTGGATAGAGTAATTGTTACAAAGTAATTAAGATTTTTTAAGGAACGTAATTACAATAATTAATGTTCTAAGTATAATTACTTCAATTAAATACAAGTAATTGAAATAAAGTAATTCAATTACAAGTAATTGGATAAACTTAATCGCCTTAATAAACTTAATAAACTTAATTACTTTTCGTCTTTTTTTAAAATCATTTTAATACATGAGTATGCACATAATATAAATTTTTCCACCTTCTAACCTCAAAATAACACCTTCGCCGCTTGATTTTGCCTCTTAGGTGGAAAAATAGATTCCGCAACTCGATCGTAAAGGCTTTTTTACAGACCTCATTACGTCCCTCGCCTTTGGCTCGGGCCGCAAACCACTCGGTCCGCAAATCTAAGCCTTTCCAAACTCGTACGTAATCTACTATTTTTACCCATATTTACGTAAACAGAATGTCGATTGCGAACAAGGATAGTGATTGCGTCGGGGGAGGATAAAACTACATTTAATGCACGTATATTAAACAGTAATGGTATAGGTGTTTTCGAGGGCTTATTTTGGGCGCTTACGGCGATTTCGAAACATTAAAATTTATATCTATATGAATACTAAATGTTCGCCGTGAGCGCCTGAAACTGGTCTCGAACATACCTGACAACATAACTGGGTGATTCTCCCGTAACTCTCTCAGATCGTATCCGGGGCTCGTGTACTCGTATACAAATGAGTGTGGATACTATAAAAGTGGTTTTATATGTTAAAAGTTGTTAGCTTTCTTTGACATATGGTCTAGGATCGATCTATTGCCTCCTTCACCAAGAAAATTGCGAAAATAGGGTCGAAACGTCAGTTCCGTGTCGTGTCCCCATCTCCAATTTGCCCATAAAAGCTCTTACCTGTTAAAATTAAAGGTTTTTTGCCGGACTTGCGCATAAACGTCATGAACTACCGTCAATACTGATAACATTTGTACTGTAGTTGAATTGATTATTTATCAACCAATAAGTGTGAGTAATCAGTGCATACATTTTGTCCCCGGATTTGCCCAAAAAACGTTACACGAGAACAAATCGACTTAAATAACGTGGTGTTTACTAAAGGGCCAACAACCAGCCATATATCAAAGTACATATTGTAAGTAAACAAATGCCACTGCGAGTGCCGTTCGGAGTCCTAATCTCGTAGATGTCTGAGCGTTTGATTTTGCGTTTGTTGTCACGTACACGAACTTCGGTCAGTTCCCGAATCACCTTGTGCCACCACTAGGTACACTTAAACAGGTACGCAAACTGCATTTTCCTGTTGTAACTAATTGCAACATAAGCGATCATAAGCGGAAAAATTTGCATGTTGTGTGTACGAGCCGTAAGAGCATTCCGAAGCTCGAAATGTCAGTTTCCGAATGTCAGTTCCGTGATAGTTCCGTGATCATCTACAATCAAAATGCACTTCATTCGAGTTTCAAGCAACAAATCGCCACGAAACTTTTTCATGGCATTGTTGGGCAACACTGTAAGACACGTGTGTAGGCGTTTTGACTAATGGGCCTATTTTCGGGAGATGTATTGACCAATATTGATTATGTAGTAAGCGCGCGTTGTCAAGTAACAGAGCACGTGAGAAGGTCCTGGCTGGGCTTAAGTCAAAGCTAAAGTGAGCCCCTTTCGATTAAAAACAGATTCGTCCTATTTAGTGCTGCCGATCAAAAGTTATAGCGATTTAAAGAAAAATAACGATTTCCTCTCAAATTTCCATAAATTCTCCTATTTGTTGATTTTCATGGCTCATCTTTGACTCGCAGTAACTTTTGACAGGCGGCACTAAATTGAATGTAATTTATTTCCAATCGAAAGGATTAAATCTCAGCTCTTGTTTGGGGTTGGTCAGGACACGTAAAGTTCAAAAGCGGCTTAGTTACACGCATTACCGAAGAACATGTTTTTTCGAAAATTTGCAAAAATTGACTGATGAAGAATGTAGTGTAATTTTTGAAAAAAAAAAACTATATAGTCAAATAGTTCTGGGTTCTTCTTTTGGGTAGGATTTAAAGTAATAATACTAAAAAAAAACTTTTTTTTCGTCAATCTTTTTTTAAGCAAAGTTTTCAGCCGATCTGAGGGAGTTACGGGAGTATCACCTATCTATTATTTGTATTATTACGCATCAAGGGAAAGTATGGTGTTTCCATCCGCATATAAGTTGTCAGATAATAATGATCATTAAGAATCAAATCACTTTTAGATATACTACATCACTGCAGTCAGAGCAATAAGCAGCTGCTTATTTTTGAGCATATACACTCTGAACACATTAACTCTTCATTGTAGAAAAAACAACAGTGGGTCTATTCGCACCAAATCTACGTAAATACGTATGGTATAAATACTACACAGTACAGAATAATACTATAATAATACTATATTCTCAAGTATGACCGTGCAAAAAGCTATCTTGGGTGCGTACTCAAAAACCAATCAAAGAAAACCAATTTCAAGAAAAGTAATTGAAGAAGTAATCAAAATCACCCTTTTTTGAAAAAGAATTGTGATCAAAATGATTTAAATTACAACAGTATTGGTATAATAATTCAAATAAATTTTCACTAACTATTTTAATTGATGAAAGTAATTCAATTACAGCGATCAATTACAGATATTTTAATTGATAAAATTCCTTAATTACAAGTAATTAATGTTTTTTTCAATCAATTACTCTTAATTGTAGGCTATTTAACATTCTAAAAAAATTAGTAATTACTTTTATTCAAATAAAAGTAATTAATTATGTAATTATTAATCATCAAAAAATCTTGAATTAATTATTAAAAATTGTTAATTCAATTAAAAGCGATTAGTTAATGGCTGACTTGATAACTTAGTTCAAATAAATGTAAATAATGGACAGTTGATTTTCAATATACATCAATTAGAACAATTAAAATCAATTATTTTTCTCAATTACTACCCTACACGGGATATACCCCGCCTTCCCTTAGGGGCTTGGGTGGGACTTTGTTCAAGTCTCGCCGTTTGCCTAGAGGTTCGCTTCCGCTGTTTGATTTTCGGGGATTCGATTAACTGTCTCTCTTACGCTGCGAACAACGTGAGCGGGAGGTGTGCAGGAGTTAGTCCTGGTGTTTATACGTAGACACCCGGTCAGGACTCAGGNGGTCAGGACTCAGGCAATGCACCGAATTCCCCCTACCCCCTCCCATCTCTTTCCCATCCCTCTCCCAAGTGTCGAGTGCCGCAAAAGAAAGGACGTATGACACTATAATATAGAAAAAAATCTGTATATATGGGTATTGTGTACACAGTTATGCTTATGACCTAGTTCGTTCGCTCGCTCGGGCTTCAATAGGCCCCCTGGGTAACTACCTGATACTTAAAATTTTAGGCCATCATTATAAGCCGGCACGTTGACTCAAAAATTTGCATACAGTCATACGTTATGATGGAGCATGATTGACTGAATAATGTAAGACATAACCAAAAGAAATTAGGAATACGATATTATGAAGGTTTGTAGAATGCTATAAAAAATAGCCCGTCCGAAAATTTTGAAAATTTTTAGAACGAAGACAACATTGGTAATCTTTATATATTAATCCACATGAGTGAAAGAAATTTAAAATAGTTTAATCAAACCTTACTAAAAAATCGACTCCAGATAACGTACCTAACCTCACACTAAAATTATTATATACAAAAGTATAGACAGTTTCAGATTATATAATCAACAAAAATAATTTTGGTAAAATCTTAGCTTATGTTTACACTATTGAGTTTCAAAAACGTTGTCTACAACACGTATATATTCTAATGACATAGCATTCTAATAATGAAATGATTACATCTTAAGATGTACAGAAGAATATTCTCCTGATATAATTTTTAAAAAATGAAAAACTATTAATGATAATATTTTAACATATTTCACAAGGTTCTCACACTCAACTTAGTCCTTGTTTAAATGATTCTAAGAAACGATTCATCTAAAATTTCCCGAAATTTTTTAATGAGGTGACAAAGATTAGAAGACGTGGTCCTTATGCCTATAAAACTAAAAATCGTACTTATCAAAATCATATTTTGTCGACTAAAAATGAAAATGAAGTACCATCACGCAATTCAATAGTCATGTCATATAATAAATTTTCGTAAATGAAGTATAAATGCTGTATTTATGTTAATATTGTGCTTGAATATAGAATGTAAAGTATATTTATGACTACATCCACGTAAAAAAAGACAGTGGATGTATCGAAATAAAGAATCTTAATGATTCTGGCAAAGAAATGTTGGGCATAATTTGAAATCATCTAAATTCAATACAACTAATTCGAATAAAAACAGTAAGCAGATGACAAAAATTGAAAATTTGATGAGGAAGCCATAAGGTAATTGATTCAGCAGTGTATCTTGAAAGTAAAAAAAATTTATTTTTTGAAGAAAACAACATCGAAAGTACAATGAACAATCGGCAAACACCATTTACGGCATGGTTAAATTAAACAAAAGTAATGTTTTGCCAAATTTTTGAATATGTCCACATTCCTGAATCTTAGATTACTAACAAAAATTGAAATTTGGGAAGAAAGAAAAAATATTATACAATAATAGCACGATTTAACATAGCTTCTTCTGAAGATCATTAAAGTTTTCTTTTTTAATTATGTTCAATAAAGTAAAAGAAGCAATTTTATTTGATGTGTTGAAAACATATAATACAATCAAATATACAACTTATAACGCTAAAGTAATGGTTATATTTCGCAAAACTTTCAAAGCAGCTGTAAGCTATTATTGTTTGATTAACTAATACCAATAATAATTGATCAAGAAAAGAAAGTTAATTGTGGGGAAATTAAATTTCTTACACAAATTTAAAAAGAAAGTAAGGACAGATTAACAAAGATCAATAGAAAATTTTGACAAATTGATACATTTATCATTTATATGTATTTTTTTAAGGTGGTCGCTATGAAAAATGTTACAAAATTGAAAATTGGAACCATATGTTATCAACATCAGTAGAGAGACTTCTGAAATATGACTTATAACGTATATACATACATACATGAATGAATCTATACATACACAAGTGCACATACAGGCACATATAAATTGATGTTTTTTTTCTGATCAAATCGATTTCTTTGGAAAAGTGGATTTTTCTGCTATTTAATGTTATTTAAGGATATTTTACGATAGAAATTCCAAAAGATTATAAAATTTTATACAAAAAAACGTATTAAGATAAAATTAAAAAACTTGATTAGCTAGGTATCCGTGGGTGTAAATAGGAAATGTATGTAATCAGTCTTATCTCAGGATTTCTTTGACCGATTTTTATCGAAGAAAAATATTTGAATTTTATCAATTCGTCTCTTTATTTTGATCTTATCGATTTCGGAAAACCGTTTTTTTCTAAAAAATGATTTTTTCGCTATCAGTTGTTATTTTAGAATATTTTGTGGCAGAAAATCTTGAAGATCATAAAATGTCCTAAAAATTTTTATTTTTATTTGATCGATTTTGGAAAATCGATTTTTTTTTAAAGTATTGATTTTTCCGCCAGTGAATGTTGTTTTAGAATATTTTATTGTAATAGATCTAGAAGATCAAATTTCTCAAACAAGAAATATCTTTCGAAGCAAGAATTTTTCAAGTTGTCATTCACATATCAACTTCAAACTTTGTGTAATGAGTTATGATATTATCTAGTGTAAGCGATTTTGGGTTTTTCCGATTTTGCATCCGTTTTTAAATAAACCATAAAAAAGAGTACAGTTACCAAAAGAGGCTGATGGCGCAAAATTTAAATTTGAAATCTGCTTCTCAATCCCGTATCGTTTGTGAATTAAATTTGCATTGTCAACCGAAGAAACAGTTGCGCAAGGCAAAATTTTGATCCGACCGTGCCTGTTTGCTGATATTATATATAATTGACCTGGGTTCCCACGAAAATTCTACATTTTTTTTTGCAAGCAAACGATTCAAGTCCTGTTTCGCTCATTGACGTAAGCTATCCCGTCACGTTATGCACGTCAAACTCCTAGCGTAAAATGGTACGAATAATTATTCCTAATTCGCATTCCAGGTAGGTATCCGATTTTCGCGCCCAGCTTATCATTCCATGAAAAATCTCGAGGCTTCGTTATTACGCAATGATGATCATGATCATCGTAATTTTTCATTACACGCGAAATATCATGACAGTCGTAAATTGAACCAGTGCCAGTATTATCGAGCTTACAAATTCGCGATCTTGGCGTGTCTCCCTGCATCACGCAATGGTATACATACTTGCACGTTATAGTTCTTATCGGTTCTTATCGGAGCTATCGTAACATCCCATTTCAAACTTGATTGTGGAAAATGATTGCTTCTTCCTTCTTTTTTTACGTAAGAGAGATGTTGTATCGATTATTTAGTAAAATGAAAAATTCATTCCAACTTGATACGCTCGATCCTTTTAAAAATATACTGAGAGAAAACTGGCATGTGCTCTGTCCCTCAGGTAGCGCAGCTAAGCTCCCACGCACGTAGATTAGCGGGCGACTCACTGTAAGCGCAAGGCGTACCAGAGTGGCGCGCCAGCTGCACCACTCCTCAGGCTCGCACGCCCGAGCCTGAGATTTGTGCTGCTGCCGTGCCACACTGGCCTGTAGAGTGTTCTCAGTGATGCGTCAGTTGTACCAACGACTAAACCGAGGGCGAGTAGTCAATTTGGTATAGCATCTGCACTTGCTGTTCCGTAGGCGCTCCAGTCTTCTCTCAGTGTAGAAGCATTTTTAATAATTAGTATTACCTTGATTCGCGATTACAAATTTCATGTCAACCTTTTGATTTAATTTTGTGATTGTTAGAGCAAATTGTTATATAACGTAAAGTTTGTAGTTCCACTGTGCAACAATTATGCTCATTTTTTTAAATAATACTATATACTTGGAAAAATATTTCTGTTTCTGGATTGGTATTGCAGGGTGTCTAGCGACCGGGAAATCGGGAAAAACCGGGGAATAACCGGGAAAAAACCGGAAAATTTGTCAAACATACGGGAAGTTTTTTGAATTACGCGGTGTCAACGAAATTTTATAGCTATTCTACACGCAGAACATACAATTTTGTATGTGTGTATTCACAGGTAATTCACTTTGTCTTTAATATGCGACTTGTAATGCAGTATATACGTTAATGTAAAGATCGAAGCAACGTGCAAGTGAATGTACTCATAAAAGCTGAGCTTACACGAAATCGTATGCATATACTTACAATTACATCCCCCCGGCGAACTATACATTCCAAAATAATGCTATCAACGAAGAAGAAGTCTAAAGACAATAATGCGATTACCTTAACTACTATTCAAAAGAATATGAACGAGATTAAACTTCTTTCAATGGGTATAACTGTTATATTTATTACGTTATGTAAGTGATCCTACTTATCAAATGTTTAATGACTACAGAATAGTACATTACGCACCGAGGGAGGGAAAGTAAAGAATGCTCTAGATCACACGTGTATAGCCACACGAGGCGAAGCCGAGGGTGGCAAACGTGTGATTTGGGCATTCTTTATTTCCTCCCGTGGTGCGTATACGATTTTTCATCAATCCTGCGCCGGGAGGAGGAATTTTTTTCCCGCTAAGCGGGAGAAAAGTTCCTACTTCCGTCGCAGTATGGTGAAAAAGTAATAAAATGGTATATACCATATTATGTAATAAATAGAGTTTATTATAACCGTTATTTATCACTATAATGACGGTAAAAAGGTTTATTTCTTAGTTAGAAATTTTGAACTATTCAAATCCAAATATAATTCAAACTTTGCTGGGTTTTCCAATTTCAAGTATTTAAGGTTACATGCAAGTGCAGTTTAAGGCTGCGATTACATGGTGCGGAATAGTGCTCCACAATAGACTCTGCGCAATAGAAAGAGCCAATCAGAACTATAGCTGACTTATCTGCTTTATACTCACTGGCTCTTTCCATTACGCAGATTCTGTTTCGCAGCTTGCCTTTTTTGCTTCGATTATATACTTATGTCGTTGAACCATTCCTAATTAACTTTCAATCAGAAAAACCAATGGCTGCACTGATTTATAGAAAATTAACTTCTCTTACCATGGTTCTGATAGAACGAGTAGTCGAAAAAACTATTTTTCAGAAGGAATCGATTGTTACTAAAATTGATCTTTCCAAGAAAGAGAATTTAATCCCCAGGATAAATATCCAGTTAGGTTTCTTTGTCAAGGCATATATTAAAAGCGCTTCATTAGAGAGGAAAATTTTTGATGCACAGATTCAGGCATTTCGAAATGATTGTCAGCAAATGCTGGTTGAAATAATTCAGAAGATTCAGGAGCGTTCTTCCTTAAACTACAAACTTGTTAGAGGAATATCGTGTTTAGATCTGCTTGTAGTCCGAAACTCATAATCTTGCAACAAGGCGGATTAATGTGGCGCTGGAAGTGCTCATCTCCAGGAATGTGCTATCTGATTCCAAAGCAGACCGTATTCGAAGCTTATATATTGCTTTCGTAAAGCTTCCATCGACTATTGAAAAACATAAATCATTTGACCACAGTAAGTCATGGCTTGATTCCTTGTGGATGGATCTTAAAATATCAGCAACTTCTGATATGACTTATAAAAATGATTTGAAAGACTTTATCAAAATATCGTTGGTATTGTTTCATGGCAATGCATGATTGGAGCGTGGTTTTTCTGTAAACGCTGATTGCAGTGTTGTGAATCAACACGAGGAATCTGTTATTGGTGTTCGTGCAGTTTATAATGCTGTTGCAGTCGCTGGTGGCATTCTCAACGTTGATGTGACCAAAGGAATGATCGATGCCATAAGAAATGCACACGCCTAGTGCAAAGAAGCCAGGGAAAAGCTTAATGCAGAGGAAAAAGCTGAGGCAGCTTCTTTTACGGTAAAGCGAAAGCGAGAGTCTGGAGTTCTAAAGCTGCAAGAGAAAAAGAAAAGGCTTTTTCAGGAGGCACAATTGGCCGCCGCAGATTTAGAATCCAAGATTGAATTATTAAAAAAGTAGCCGTTTTCATTGTCTGCAATAGCAAAGGCTTTAAAAAATGTGTTGATCTCAAAAATTTAAGTTCCTTTTCACTTACCTGGGATAATGCATCTTGATGTACATATATATTATTATGTATCCATTTAGTGTAATAATACATTTTAAGTTTTTAGTAACTAATAAAAGTTTTTATAAATAAAAATAACATTTAGTAAAACTCATGACATTCAGTTCTACTGGACTGGTTGGACCTCTGTTTTATGCTTTATCACGCGCAAAAAATAGATTCATGTTTTTTAAAAAGGTATATACTATATAGTTTATATATTATGTATACGAACAGAATAGGAAATTAAGAAAATGAGTCTAATTTCGTTCAGTTTCATAAACATACTAGGCCAAAACAACGAAACCGGGAAATTTAAGGGATGTAACCGGGAAAAAACCGGAAAATTTTTTTTCACTTGGTGCTAGACACCCTGTATTGGGTGGATACGAACATTAGGATTATTGTTGGTCCGAAAATATATGCACTACAGTTTAAATTTCATTAAAATATACTACGTCAGTTTAAAAATATTAAGCTTTGAAATTGCACTATTAAACGCTTGAAGTTTAAACGACAATTCAAATGTATTTGCCTATATATGACTGATTCCGCGCTAACTTGCCCAGATCAACATCAAAAATGCTTGTAATGAAAAAGTAGTCTGTACAATTTTTGAAGCGAAGCTTCTTATGGCGCGTTCTGGCTTTCCCATTATGGGGACCAAAATGATAATTTTTCAACTGCGGTGACGGCGGCGCGACAGATTTTCTCAGCAAAATCTGGCAAAAAAAAAAAAAAAAAAAAAAAAAAAAAAGCTACCCCCCAAAATCGAACTGGCGCGCCACGGCGGCCCTTTCGGCCAAGGGGGCGAGGTTTTCTTCCTTTGTTTTCTTTTGCTACAAACGCATTGTGTACATGGTCAACTAATTGTGTACATAACGTGCGACTGTCTTAACATCATTTGTACACTTTTACCATATTAACTGATTTATTTATTATTTGGTGTTCTGAAAGATAAAAAAAATTTTTTAATTCAATTTATCCATCCATCATAATAACAATCAAGAGAAGGATGGAAAAAAAATATAATCATAAGTAAAAAAAGTTCTGAACTATTTAAACATATAACTATTCATAATATAAACTTGTATGTTTAGTAATATTTCTGTTGCAATTAATAACTCCTCTTACTCCATTTTTTCATCTGGAATAATTTTTATGAAATCCAAACTTTTAATGTTCAAAGAAATAAAATATCTAAAAATTATAAAAAATTTAAAAACTGAAATTTAAATTCTAATTTAAATTTAGTTTTTTAATTTTTTAGCTCTCACCTTGTTAAATTATATTTCCGATGATCTCAATTTTTACTCCTCTTTCCATTTTAATACTTTCCATATCATTTTTTAATAGGTTCATAACTAATTTGTAAAAGCCATCAGTCAGAACTCTGAAGTACTCATTATCACTATTTTTATTTTTTTGAATAAAAGTATTTTTTAAAAAACCTTTAATTTCTGGAAAAATTTTTTTTATATTACTTAATTATGAAATTTATTCAAAAATAAATATAATAAAATTATAAAATATTTACTAACTTATAAAACCAATATTGTTTAAAATATCTTTGAAGATATTTATTTTTCTTGCTTCTTTATATTTTTGAAGGGGGAAAAATTGGAAATCATTGATTTAATTCCCTGCATAACGGTCATATAGAAGTATAACTTCAATTAAATTATTTTATTCATGGAAGGATGCTATCAATGATTATCTTATATAATCCCAGAGTTATCATGAAAAATCTGGGGGTTGGCACACGGAGCGCGCAGGGGGCGAAGCCCCACTAGTATACGAGGTGTGTCCGAAAAGTATCCGACCTGCGTTCATATCTTCGCGCCAGAGCGCTCCAGCGGCCTCTGCGGGGTATGA
>JAPYYV010023368.1:0-11884 GCA_030522625.1 Copidosoma aretas
CATCATCATCATCATCATCATCATCATCATCATCATCATCATCATCATCATCATCATCATCATCATCATCATCATCATCATCATAATCATCATCATCAGAATCTTCAGTTTTCTACAACATAATCTTGTGCTTTAACAGCTATTTTTAATTTTCCTTTTTTTATTACCACATCACGGTATTATATTTGATATTCACTTAAGAATAAGATTATAACCAACTCTGACCTAATTATTAAATTTTGTTTCCAAAATATATCCAAAAAATTTTGTTTCCGTGCTGAAAAAAGTATTTTTGTTTGTGAATTAAATAATTTATATGCGAATTGGCTGGTTAATTGGCTCATATTTATTAATTAAATAAATAAACTAAATTCCTAACAATTAATCTCCGGGGACCCAAAAGGCTCTCACTTCTGTTTATTAAAGAACAAACCCAATGCCAAGTAATTATAATCCCCAGCGACCCAAACGGCTCACTTGGCCTAAATATTGTTTATCAAATAAATAAACTATATGCCAAGTAACTTATTTAATGTGACGTAATCGGCTTGCTTGGCTTATTTTTAATTAATTACATCTCGGGTGATCCAATAAGCTTGCTTCGCTTAACTTCCGTACATTAAAGAACAAAAGCCAATTAATGCCAAGTAATTAGTCCTTGGAGACCCAAACGGCTAACTTGGCATAAATATTGTTTATCAAGTGAATAAACAATATGCCAAGTGATTAATTACTATAGTGACCCAATTGGCATACCACTCTATATATATTTTTTAAACTAAATAAACTAAATTCCATACTATTAATCCTCGGTTAACCAATCATCTCGTTTGGATTATTTATTAATAATTAAATAAATCAACTCAATCCCTACGCCTACCTTAGTTTGGATAATTTATATGCTTAGCGTGATAATTTTAGTATAGGATTTTTTTCCGTGCTCGGAACAGTTAAAACGAGATATATTCTTCTACATTAATATTCGAAAAAACTTTCAAACTTATCAGCTAAGTTAGTATCGACTGCTTAGGATAAGATTTATTCTGATCATACGAAAAATAATAATTATAATTTGGGGTTTGAATTGTAAATCAAGCCGTTTTGTGTGAAGCAAATAAGTTTGATTTTTTTACGAGAAATGCGCAGATTGAGAGAGAGAAAGAAGGAATTTAGGGTATCAAGAGCTAGTGTTATTTTGTTCAAGGCAGATAAGTTGTTTGGGTCAGAGGTGTAAACGGCGATGTCGTCGGCGTATTGGAGAATATGTACCCCTGGGGGAGCGGTAATATTGTTTATTTGAGAAACGTAAAGGTTATAAAGTAGGAGACTAAGTATGCATCCTTGTGGGACGCCCGTGCTTTTATAGAAGGGGCCTTCTAAGTTTTTTGCTACTTTAAAGTAGAGGTTTCTGTTAGTAATGAGATTATACATGAAGTTTCTGATTTTTACTGAGATGTTAAGTTTATTCAGGGTGTCATCTAAAATTATAGGGTCAACTTCGTCAAAGTCAGATTTCATGTCTAAAAAGCAGGAGTAAGTGATGAGGTGGTTGCTAAAGGCAAGTTGGACATCGCTGATAAGGGAAGAAAGGGCATGTTGACAGGATTTAGATCTGCGAAAGCCGTTTTAAAATTTAGGGAGAAGTCTATTTTTTCCGACGTAATAAGTAAGGCAGGTGTTTATGATTATTTCGGTGACTTTAAGAATGTAAGATGCTAGGGATATAGGACGGAATTTTTTATTAGAGTCTTTAGGGATTAGGGAGATAAGAAAATTTTTTCAAGAATCGTGTGTGAGATCATTTTGAAAATAGAAGTTGATCGAATTAAGAAAAAAAGTCTGAAAGAAAGAGGGGAGTTCTTTAACATTTTGTAGTCAATTTGATCCAGGCCAGAGGAGGAGTTTTCGTTCGTTGAATCAAGCGCTGGATTGAGTTCAGCTATTAAAAAGGGCAAAATTCTTTAATGAAGTTTTTAGAGTTCATCATAAGTTTACAGTGGTTGTTAGAGAATCGATTTGAAGAAGACTTGTTGACTACATTTTTAAATTTGTTAATGGTATCCCAGATAAGTCTGTCATCAGAATCATGTGAGAGGGAGGTTTCTACGAAGTTTCGGAATTTCGTTTTTTTAATTTCACGCAGCATGCGTTGGTGGTTTTTTCTGTTTCTATGAGGTGAAAGAGGTTTTCATGAGAGGGATTCTTCAGTAGGTTTGTTGAGGCTAGCTTTTTGTTTCTAACAATTTCTCATCCCACCATGGGGCTTTGTGGGGCCGGAGTGAGAATCTCTTTTTTATGTCGATAGTGTGCGGAAGTTTAAGGTAGTTAATATCCGAGGGTAGATAGGACAAGGGAGCTTTAGAAGAAGGTTTTTTAGAGAGATGTTTGATGATCAGGATGGATATATTAATTATAAAATTGTATTTTTCTTCTGGGTTAAGTGAATATAGAAATTCTGTGTGGTCATTTAGTGAATGGTCGATGAGTGCGGAGTATAGCTTCCAATCAATGTGTTTATAGTTTAGTTTGTGCGTTAGGGATAAGGGAATAGTGTTAGGTTTTAATTGAAGGGTATATTCTATTGGAAAATGATTACTGTGCATCCTGTCGGGAAGTACTTGACAAGAAGCGGAGAGAGATAGGTATGATGATACAAGGGTGAAATCCAAGCGGGATGAACAGGTGGATAGGATGTTTGAATTTGGTATGTTGTTGTGTGCAGAGGGAGGGGAGCGGGTGTAGAAGTGAGTGTAAGAGCCATCGTTTAAACATACGAGGTTATAATCTAATAATGTGTCGTATAGATTTTCACCAGAAGGGCAAATTTTGTGAGAGCCCCAGGCCGGATGGTGCGAGTTGAAATCGCCACCTATTAATGAGTATTTGAAGTAATTGGAGGAGTCAAATAGTTTCTTCCATTCATTGGGGTTGGTTGTGACTGAATGTACACGATAAACAGACACTATCAACAGTCGGTCAGGAGGAGAATTATTGCAGTCAGAGATAAGTATGGAGATAGCAAGAGTTTCTAGAGATCTGTAGGAATAGTAGATGTATGGCTCTATTTGAAAAGTGATGTTCTGTTTGATTAAAATAGCAAGGCCACCGTGTTCTATTGCTAATGATCTTTCTTTAAGAACGATGTAAAAATGGGGGATAGTGAGGTCTTTTAAGTCGTCTAGCCAGGTTTCACAAAGGATTATGATGTTGTAGTTGTCTGAGTAGAGGAAGAGGTGTTGTAGTTTATTGTCGATGCTTTAGCAGTTCCATTGAAAGATGTTTAGCTCGGGTAGGTCCATTGTAAAAAAAAAAAAAAAAAAAAAAAAAAAAATACTTTTGAACTTTTTTTTTTTTAAATTTTTTGTGGAGGTGTTTGTTTCGTTCCTGGGGGGGGTGAGTGGAGTTTCTGTGTTGTATTTAGTAAGTTAAAAAAAGTTGAGTCATTGTTTTTTAGGTATGTAAAAATTTTGTGGTGATCATTATATGAAAGATGTAAGTTATTAAAAGAGTATCCGTTATTATTCTGTTTCATATTTCTAGGGTTTTAAAGGGAAATTAATTGAGGGTGAGGGTGAAGCTTGGAAACTAAAGAGGGGGGGATGGGTGGGATAAACTGGAGGAGGAGGATTGGAGGTAGGGAAATGACCATCTAGAAAATTGAGAAGGTCCATATGTTCTTTTGAGAAGGGAGAGCGAGATTGGTGTATGTTTGATTTGTTTTTGTTGTGAATGTGGTTTTGAGGTGGAGATTTGGTGATATGTGAAAAAGATGAGGGAGGAAAGCAGGATTAGGAGAGGTAGAAGGAGAGTGTGGCTGAATAGCATTTTCTGAAGTTTGGAGATAGTCTTGAAAGTCAGATGTCAGGAGAAGATTTTTGTTCTGCTTGGCGGCTTTTACATTGTTTTTCAGTGGAGAGGTGACGCTCACCACAGTTTCTGCATTGATGATCAAACTTTCTTGACTGGTCTGGGCAATCGTCTTTTACATGGGATGAAGAGCCACAAAAAAAACCATCTGGGGTTCGACCTACACAGAGATTTAGAATGACCAATCCTAAAACATTCACCCAGAAATAATAGAAAACATGGGGAATATATTGCTGATACAAATTAACAATATTTCGGGAACATATTGGCGAATTGTTTTACCAATATATCGGCAATATTTCTGCAGAGGTGTACTTGCCAATATATTGGCAATATATTGCCAATGTTTGTCTTGAGAAGGCAGTAAAACTAAAAATAGCTGTCAAAAATTTCCATTAATGTGCAATTTTTTAAACATAATTTTTAAATTTTTATTATTTTTCGCTCGATTTTTCGTATAACGTATTTAATAACAGAAGTTTCATAATTTTCAACATTGTAAAAACTATTTATTTACACACAACACGTTTAAAATATTTTTCTTACAATTTCCCGATTTTTCTCAGCCGTATCTATATCTACTTTACATATTCAAAATTTTTACAACCAACAGTACTATACGTAAGCAAAAAGTTTATACAATATTACAGTATTTGAACTGCAAACTGAGTAACAATTTATTTTGTTGTCCTTACGGCTATAAGTATCCCCTAGCAACCGTTACGAATATTTTGTAGCGTCGTTAAAGTTCAGATCTTCAAATGATGAAGCACAAATTGAAAGCTGTTCATTTCCTGAAAGACAAAAATTTTCACAAAGATCAAAATCTTAAAATCAAATCAGTTGTAGGAAATTCAAATAAGTACAACTTATCTAATGAAATAATTCGCATCAACAGCACGTAAGTGGTGATAAGGAATGGAGAACTCTGTAGCCTTCAGGATAGCAGCCCAATTGGTCACAGTGTCAGAGCTGAAATAAGACGTTTTTTGTTAGAATTTTAGATACAATGATTTACGCATTTGCTCGAAAAACGAGGTTATAAAATTTAAGCTATTTTCCAATGAGATTTTCATAAAAAGTAAGCTCTAAAAATTACAACGAGGAATAACCGATTCAAAAATTGTGCAACAATTAATGTTTTTGAATAAAAAAAAGACGTAGAAAGCGTTGATGTACTTATAACGAAGGCACAAAAAGAATGTTTACCGAATATTATTCGTGTACTTTTTCATCGCGTCAACCAATATCGAAGGTGCCTGGACAACCTGGACAATCTGGACAATTTTGCAAATACGACGCGAGTCACCACTGCTTAACATTATTGCAGGCAAAAAACTCTTACTGTTTACGCTAATGAGTTAAATGTACCTTCATTGCATCACTTAAATGTTAAAAGACACGTTTAACCCTATCCAAAATCCTTACATTAAACGTCTTATTTCAACTCTGACACTGTGACCAATTGGGCTGCTATCCTGAAGGCTGCAGAGTTCTCCATTCCTTATCACCACTTACGTGCTGTTCATGAGAATTATTTCATTAGATAAGTTGTACTTCTTTGAATTTCCTACAACTGATTTGATTTTAAGATTTTGATCTTTGTGAAAATTTTTGTCTTTCAGGAAATAAACAGCTTTTAATTTGTGCTTTATCATTTGAAGATCTGAATTTTAACGACGCTGCAACATATTCGTAACGGCTGCTAAGGGATACTCATAGTCGCAAGGATAACAAAATAAATTTTTACTTAGTTTGCAGTTCAAATACTGTAATATTGTACAAACTTTTTGCTTACGTATAGTACTGTTGGTTGTAAAATTTTTGAATGTGTAAAGTAGATATAGGTACGGCTGAGAAAAATTGGGAAATTGTAAGAAAAATATTTTAAACGTGTTGTGTGTAAATAAATAGTTTTTACAATGTTGAAAGTTATAAAACTTCTGTCATAAAGTACGTTATACGAAAAATCGAGCGGAAAATAATAAAAATTTAAAAATAATGTTTAAAAATTTTTACATTAATGGAAATTTTGGATAGCTATTTTTGGTTTTACTGCTTTCTCAAGACAAACATTGGCAATATATTGCCAATATATTGGTAAGTATACCTCTGCAGAAATATTGCCGATATATTGGTAAAACGATTCGCCAATATGTTTCCAATATATTGTTAATTTGTATCAGCAATGTATTCCCCATGATTTTCATTATTTCTCGGGTTTGTACAAAGCCTGACATTTGTAACATATTGATCAACATTATATTTAACCCTATAGAGAACAGTATAGTAAGGAAGGACTTGTCCTAGAAAGGTAACTTGGACAGTATGGGTAGAGACAAATGTGGGTTTACCGGGTTTGCAGAGTTAAGAGAGGAAGTCCTTCTAATAAATCTTTTGATACCAACAAATTTAAGGTTACCAGCATAAGCAGGGAGCTCGAGGTGGTTGGCTATGTCAGATTGAGACAAATCTGTAAGGATTCTTCTGATAACTACTTTTTTGTAAACATGAGAGCTTAGAATGACAGCTTGACGGTTATTTTTTTCAAAGAAATTAAGCTTCAGGAGGCTATTTGCCACAACGCGTTAGTTTTTTATTATACACAGGTTAAATGGGCCTGACTGTTTGAACTCAGTAAAAGTGTTGTTTGGGAACAGGGGAATGAGTTTTCTGGCAATGTCGATGGCGTAAATTTTTTCGATTTTTGGAGAAGAAGAAGAAGGTTGTTCAGTAGAGTTAGACGGTTAAGATTTGACTATTATTTTGAAAGGTGGAGAAATGTCAGAGGGGTATTCATTGATGGGAGGAAGGTCAAAATATTGTGTGGGCGAAAGGGAGGATTGAGAGTTTTGGGAAGATTGTGATAAGGGGTCAATTTGAGACGTAGGTGAGAGTGGGCCAGATTGGATAGAGGTAGATGTAATGGGGATTAAGGACTTCGGAATTTTAGACGTTTTTAAATCATGTGATGTGGTCGATGGAGAGCTGGACCTTTTTTGGTTTTAGCACTGTTTTCTTTAAAAGAGCAGAGAATTTTCGAAGCCTCGATTTCAGACATCTTTTCGTCGGAAGCGTATTTGATCTCGTCCAGGGGAGCATGAATAAGGGGGTTTTCATATTTAGGGTCAGGGTCAGGGTCAGGATCAGGGTCAAACAGATCGCCTACCTGGGAGGCTATGCCGGAGGAAGGACGGACGGGCCGAGAGGCCCCCCCGTATTGAATGGGGAAGAGGAGTGTAAGGTTATGTTAAAACGAGTATTGTTGATATAGAAGATGTAAAAGCGAGATAGTAAGCGAAAATAGAGTAAATAGAGATAATATCTTAATTAGAGTTACCAGATTTCAGAATAAACAATAACTTTCTTGTGTAAATTGCAAAGTTTAAACACGAGTGGGGAAGACCAAACAAAGCCGCGTACGCCCAGTCGGACCGTCAGCGATCTTTTTTTCTAGTGGGGCGTCGCCCCCTGCGCGCTCCGCGCGCCAACCCCTATATTTCAATATTTTTATTCTCATGTCTGAAAATTAAATAAAAAATTTTTTCTTTAATACACACATATATGCGTACAAACATAGATAACCAAAGCGATCCCATATAAATTCGCTAAAAACTTTAACAGATATAGTCAATACATGAAATTAAGTGTACGGATTTCGGGTAAGTATCTGTTTCATTAGCTGTATCACTGCCAGTCACTTTTTTTATTTCCTGACTTAGTACAGCAATGTTGGTTATTTTTGACGTAGTAGAACATTGTATTGAAACAAGTGTTTTCTTTTTTGACAGATTTGGAGCTTCATTGCCCTAAAATCCCATTGGTTCTCTTCCTTATCAAAAGAATGTACTATCTAGAAAATCTTGTCTGTTTACATCATGATCAAAAGTATAATACACCTAAATAGTAAGTGTAATACACAAAAATATATTGCTAATCATATTTTGTAGGAAAAAAAAAACATTTTTTCCGATTTGGATATCTTAGCTTATCACTGCTCGGATATTGTTTGCTAGACAACATCACAATTATAGTTTGCATACAATTAATATAATGTTAACCTTAAAACATGTTGAATGGAGAAATAAAAATGAAACAAAATCATTAATTCATATGCATGAACTTACAATTAAGTTTTGTGTGTGTATTGTAGAATAGGTTATGACACTATGGGGGGAGTTGAGGAGGAGACAAGGGGAGGTGGAGGGGAAGCTGTGGGGAGCCAAGGGGGTGCTAAGTGGAAGCAAGGGGAGCTGGGGGCAACTAACCAAAAAAAATTAAGTTAAGTATCACGTAAAAATTAACGAGTAACTACGTGATTTGAGGAGGACCTGAGGCGGTGCGGGTTGGGGAGGCTGGGACATACTTTTGTTCATACAACTCTAAATTGTAACTTTTTATGAAACAATCTTACTGTTATATTAGGTATGTCATTTGGTAAAGTATTTTTAGGAAAATTTTTCAGTACATTTTTCATTTCTTTTCATTTAGGATAGCGTTTAAAAGTTATAAATAAATCTGGTCTACCACTTTTTCTCATAATTGTGATTGCATCTTGATAATGCTGTTGCATGTATCGTGGTCCGCTTATGTATGTTAAAGGTAAAATAAAAAGGTTTCCAATTTTATGTTTTTTTTTCAAAATTTTGTGTGATCTTTGATGCACTATTGATAATATTATATATTATACCTTGATAACATTCGATAAGTAAATTTTTGATCATTTCCTAAAAATTCATTCGATTACTTTCAATCATAATGTAATCATGTAAAAGAAATTGTTGTGGTAATCTTTCTGATTTTAATACGGGATGTTTCAATAAAAATCAGAAAATTTGTAAAAGAATTTTCCAAAAAACTTTAGTAATATAATAGTACATGTATAAATAAAATAGTTATCCAGAAAATAGAAGAAGCAATAATATTTTGGATCAAAATATATATAGAATAATGAATAGTAATGAACCAATTTTAGTTGATTATTCGATAGTTGAACAGTACGATAAGTTTTTATTAATAAAATATAATTATCATATACATTTTGAGTACTGTGCATTAATACCATGCATAAAATACATATATAATTATATTCATAAAGGAAACGATAGAACAATTTGTAATATTCAAAATAAATCAAACGCTAAAAATGAAGTTTACGATGAAATTAAACAGTATATTGATGCACGGTATGTTGGTCCAATGGAAGCAGCATGGCGCTTACAACAATATCCTATTTGCGGTAGGAGCCATAGCGTAGTTAATTTGCCCATTTATCTTGAAAATAAACAAAAAATAGTGTTTAAAGAAAAAAAAATTTCTGAATCAGTCGATGATTATAAAACACAAACAAAAGAATGGTTTACATTAAATAAAATAGATGATTTTGCTAAAAATTTAAAGTATGTAAACATTCCTGAATATTATATTTTCAATAAAGCAAAGAAACAATGGGATCAACGACGACGTTCTAGGAAACATAATGCAATCAGTAAATTAAATGTTATTTTTCCAAAAGACCAAAAAAGATTTTTTCTATAATGATTGTTAAATAAAAAAAAGATTTGCCTTCATTTGAAGATTTAAAAAAGTACAAAGGAAAATTATACAGCTGTTTTAAAGAAACAACAATAAGTATGGGTCTTATTGAACATGATTTAGAAATTTTAATCATTATTGAAAAAGCAAGTGTTATTATGCTACCGAATCAGTTAAAAAAATGTTTGCATTGTCTTTACTCGCAGTAAATATTCAAGGTGATGATATATGGAGATGATATGAATCAAAATTTACTGAAGATTTCGTTAAAAATTAAATAAATCGAGCTCTTTTACATATAAACAGTATTTTTGAATTAGAAAATAAGTCTCGTAAAAACTTTAATCTACTTTTTCCAGAAAATTTTATTTTAGATGTGGAAAACGATTGTGAAGAAATTGAATCCGGTAAAAAAATGTATTTTGATTTGTTCCCTATATTGAATGAAGCACAAAACTATATTTTTAGATGTATGAGTAATGAAAGTAATAAGATTTGATTTATTGATTGTCTAGGAGTACCTGGAAAAACATTTTTGTACACAACTATAATTTATTCTTTTATGTAAAAAAAAAAAAATATATATGTATGGTGTGAACAGGTATTGCGTCAATTCTGCTTCCAATAGGTATGACAAGTCTTATAACTTTCAAATTACTTTTGCTTTTAATAAAATTAAATGTTTTTCTTTTAAATTTGATTTGGTTGGACAAAAATTAAGAGAAGTTGACATTATTATATGGGACAAAGCGTCAATGATACCGAAAAAAGCATTAGAAATTGTTGACAGATCTTTAAGAGATTTATATAACAATGACGAACCTTTTGGAGGAAAAATAATAGTATTAGGATGAGATTTCCGTCAAATTTTATCAGTCATCAAAAAAAGTAATAAAAGCATAGTAATCAAAGAAACAATAAAATCATCATATTTATGAAAATTTTTTTATTTAAATACGAGTATTCAATCAATTAATGAAATTTTGTCTAACATGTTGTTAAATATTGGAAACAAAATAATAAAAAAATTCAATATTCCAGACAATTGGATAAAAACAGATGTTTGCTCGAAATTATTTGGAAAAAATTTAAATTTAAATATAAATAGTGCTATAACTACTAATAATAAATACACCATTTTTTCAAATAATACAATTTTAAATCATATAGAACAAAACGAAGTAACGTATTACAGTATTGACAAAGCAACATACAAATGAGTTGATAGATATGATGATGATATTTATATTAATTGTCCCATTGATGTGTTGAATAACATTTAAGAAGATCTTCCCCCGCATAAACTGAATTTTATAATATAAGCAATCGTTATGTAACTAAGAAATTTTAATATTAATGATGGATTTTTGAAATAGCACGTGAATAAAAATAACTAAATCATTTAAATTCAACATTGAAGTTCAAATTATTATAGGTAAAAAAATTGGAAATAAAGTTTTTTTACCTAGAATAACATTATGTTTTGGAAACAATACTTCTGTACCTTTTAATTTATACAGAAATCAATTTCCAATAGTGTTAGCATTTGCAATGACAATAAATAAATCTCAAGGCCAGAGATTTGATAAAATAGGTCTTTACTTGAATAAGCCGTTATTTTCTCATGGACAATTATATGTAGCATTGTCTAGATGCAAAAATCCAAATATTATATTTATACAATTGCACTCAAATAATAACAATAGTATTGACAATATTGTTTGGGAAGAAATTTTCAATGATGGTAATTAAATTTTTGATTTATAATTAATTATTATTCTTTCTAATAAAAATCGTTTAAAATTTTTTTAAATTTAAATCAGGATTAAAAGTAAAGTAGGCCTACTTACCTCGGTATCATTAAAGTGGTATAAAAAAGCTATAAAGTAACGTTTGTCATACAATAACTTAGGTTAATTTAAGCTAGTATAATGCCTATGCTACCAAGACAAATGGGGAAACCACTATTAAAAAAGTGCTCCTGAATGATTACCACAAGTTGGAGTGGAAAAATCATTTAAATTATAATTGCATAAATTTTTAGACTTAAATATTGTTTTAAATTGTATGATAATTGTTCAAAGATTCACCAGAATAAAATTATTTAACTGCTTGACTACATAATAATGAATGATAAATTTGTATGTTTAAAATAAGGAATTCTAGTTTTAGTGTGAAAAATTAATAAGCTTGTAAGAGGGGCTGGTCAAAACTCAAAAATTTTTTTAGTTGAGGGGAGGCTGTAGAAACCTGAAAATTTTCTAAGTTTTTGAGGAAGGGGCTGGTGAAAACCTGATAATTTTCCAAGTTTTTGAAGGGGGCTGGCGGAAACCTGAAAAATTTATAAGTTCTGGAGGGGCGGTGAAAGGGGGGGCACAAATAAATTTTTTTAATTTTTGAGTGCCCCCCCTCACCCCCCCCCCCCCCCCCCCCCCCGCACCCAACCCCTCCTCACACCTCCACCACCCCCCCCCCCCCCCCC
>JAPYYV010023371.1:0-10303 GCA_030522625.1 Copidosoma aretas
GCAAGGTGACACTGAAATTTGCTTGGTAGAGTTGGCGATGGGGAGAGTATTGAAGGCAGCTCCTAAACGCAAGTGGCAGGAAAATCAAGATCGCCTGAAAAATGTCGTAGAAAAATACGCAACGTACACTGGCTTGAACTAGCTGCGAACTGTTGGCAACTACGTGATGTTGTAATTTTTTATAAATAAATAAACTTGACAAAAATTTCGAATATCAAGTATCATTAGGGAAAATGGCCATTAGGGAAAATTCGGAAATTGGCATTAGGGAGACTGGGCATTAGGGAAAATGGCCACAAGGGAAAATGTCCGTTCGGGAAATGGTATTAGGAAAAATGACCGGGAATCACGAATGGGATATCCTTCTTAAGCAACAAGTTAAGAGGTTCGGCTAATTTTGAAAAGTCAGGAATGAAGCGGCGATAATATCCATTTAACCCCAGAAACTGCTTTATATTCTTTGCGTTCCTAGGTATGGGAAATTCAGCCACCGCACGAATCTTGCTGGGGTCCGGCCTGACCCCCTTCTCCGAGATAATTTGCCCTAAATAAGAAACCTCCTTCCTAAGGAATAAACATTTATCTGGTTGCAAGGTCAGTCCTGCAGTTCTTAATCGACCTAATGATTTTTTTATTTTCTCATTGTGCTCTTGAAGCGAAGTCGCATAAATTACAATGTCATCCATGTATCCAAACAGTTCGATGCCTTAGAGCCCGCATAGGATCTTATCCATTAATGCTTGAAAGGTCGCAGGGGCTACTTTAAGGCCCATAGCCATACGTTTAAATAGTAGGTGTTGGAATGGGGTAGAAAAAGTAGTTTTCGGGGCGTCGTTTGGATCTATAGGCACCTGATGGAAGCCGGAGGCTAGATCAAGGGTAGAAAAATACTTGCAACCACCTAGTTGGTCTAGGATCTCAGTTATGTTAGGCAGAGGGTACGCGGATGCGATCGTTTTTTTCATTAAGGGCGCGAAAATCTATAACTAACCTCCATTTTTTATTTCCTTGCGAATCAGGTTTCTTAGGAACAATTCAGACTAGGTAATTATAAGGGAAATCAGACTCTTCGATTATGTCATTATCAATTAAGTCCCGAACCTGTTTTTTAATTTCATCTCGTAAGTGAGGAGGATGGCGATATTGTTTTATATTGATCGGTATATTATCAGTGGTTGGAATTTGGTGTCGGACTGTAGTGGTCTGACTTAATTTATCCCCGGATAAATGAAATTGATATGGAAATAATGAAACTAGGTGAATCACGTGATTCCGCTCCTCCTCATTCAGTTCGTTCAGACTCACTTTCTGAAGTACCGCGGATATTCTACTTTGTCGGTCAAATTGTGATTGTTCCTCTGAAACCCTTTTTATCGCTCGGACAGGAACACTAGTATGATAGTATTCCTCCAAGTAAACAGGTGGTACAATTAAATTGACATCTTCGTTCATGCTATTTATAATAGAAAGAGGCACAACCCCTTCGCTAACCTTTACTAAGCATTCCCCTCCATAAATTCCCGGTCCAGCCTCCAACCTCGGCAAATACCCATGAGTTTTATTAGTGTTGCATACTTTACTTTTGCATAGAGTCCTAGTTCTCGCGGGTAGTTGAAATAAATTATGATGAGTAAAAAGCGTAGTGTTTTGATTGGACCCGAAAACTGCTCTTTTGTCGGAAAATGAAAGGGTAACTTTTTGTGTATATAGGAAATCAACGCCTAATATTCCATCATACAATATGGGAAAACTATTGGATACGATATGCAATGATGTTTTTATGTTGTTAATGTTAAGTTAAACCGGGCCCAGAGTTTTAACAAGCCCCTCACTGATTCCCGATAAACCAAAGAATGAGCCATAACATATTCTCACCCCATTATTTAAAGTTTTGAATTTAACTATATTGAGTTCGGAACCCGTATCAATAAGAAAGTTCGGTGACTCGGGTCTCAGCTCGGGGCTCCTTATGAGGATTGAAAGTAAATTTAGTTACCCCGCTCTACCGATAGCGACGATGGCTCGGTTCTGGGCGTGTCGTGTTGGATCGGAAGTGGGTCTGCCGCCAAGCTCACTCGGCGAACCCGACTTGAGTTTAAATTATCACTGTTGTCACGTCTATTGTTTCTGCGAGGTCTACATTCATTGCAGTTGTGTCGTATATGACAGGTATATTCGTGCCGTCAAATTCGGGACTCAAATTGTTCAATTCGTTAAGCTTTTTTTACGTCGTCTTGGATTTATCAGTGTGCGGACTCTTGGGTCGAGCAAATGGCGCCGCTTGATCGCTAGGAGAATTTTTATCAAAAGAATCACTTACGACACTTACAGAATTTAAAGAAGAACCATCATTAGGCTCTAAACGGTCAAACTGTTGTTTATTTATCGTGGTGCTATCAACATTATCCGACAAGAAATCCCCCATCGCAGGTTCTACCGACCACCGACCCGAGTCGACGACATCCTGAACTCTTAAAATAGCGTTCTTATATTAAACTTAGCTGATAACGGTATTTACAGATTTTTCCTTGGGGTCGAGTGAAGCTGGTGTCCCTGCTGCAAAGACTCTGCTCTGTCTGAGTGCTGGGCGAAACTGATGTTCTTGTAGCGAAGCCTCTGATGCCCATGATTGAGACAACGAAGAAGAATAGGCTGGCGGTATCCTTTCCTCAGGCGTTGCGTCCAGGTGGACTCGGGGTTCATTCGGCGTACCTTAACTCGTGGGTTTCCTACAACCGATGTGTCTAGGCAGACTCAGGGTTCTTCAAATATGCCCTGGCTCGTACTGTACAGTAGCCTCAGATGGAAGGAACAACGGTGCACGTGTGCCCCAGTGACTTTTAGGCAACCCACGTCACGTTCCTTCCTCGTCCTCTAGATAGGCGATTTGACAGGTCACCAGTCCGAAAACTCTAGGAGATGGCCCCAAGGTATCCCATGTTCTCTGGAGTCCAACATGTCACTGGAAATGTTCACTGGTAATGTTCATAACGCGAAGCACTTGAGCATGAACTGTCTTCCGAAGGATGACCTCCAGGTATCCCTTGCTCTCTGGAGTCTAAGGTATCACTGGGAATGTTCACTGGGAATGTTCACTGGGTTGCACAAGACACGAAACACTTCAAGTTTTTGTTCTTCCAGAGGATGACCTCCAGGTATCTCACCGCTGTCACCAAAAACTGTTATGACCTGACCGTCTAGCGAAGAACTTGATGATCCAGATGGCGTGCTCGGTCCTCTGCTTGGCGTGGCTCGTTACCCGATAAGGCACTGAAGTGCCAGGCCACGGTCTGGAAGTCTCTTGTAGACTGTAGGGTTGATCGGTGGCTGCCCCAGGTCGTCCTAGAGCCCTGGGTAGTGCACGCTGAATCCTTGGGAGTCCTTCCTCCGGAACTCTCTAGGGAGTCCCTCCTCCGGAACTTGACTAGGACCGCGATTACTTTATATCGGACAACCCTAATATGTCGCGGAAAAATTACAGAGTTGTACTCGCCGTATGTTTGGGGGGGGGGGGGGGGAACGCCAACCGGAGCGTCGCAAGCCCCCCCTTGGACAGAACCTGTTCTGGAACTGCCTCCCCTGGGCTCCGCGGGGCTGGTTGATCCTCATTCCTCTGACATCGTGGAATCTCTTGTCCCCCTAAGTTGATTCGTTCGTCTCTGGAAGGCGGCTGACCGCGCCGCCCGTCTTCGAAAGGCGAGGTCCAGGCATTCAAACTCCCTGCCTCAGGAAAGCGTCGTGCTGAACTCCTCGTCTCTGGAAGGCATCGTGCTGAACTCCTCGTCTTTGGAAGGCGTCGGGCTGAACTCCTCGTCTCTGGAAGGCGGCGGGAGTGACTTCTCGTGCTTTAAAAGCGGCGAGCGCAACTCTGAAAAAATAATAAGGCTCCTCTCCCGAATTCTGTGAAATTTTATTAATTGTTTGGGAGTATGTATCTTCCATTGTCCTTAATAAATATAATTATTGCCATGGCTACTGCATTTATTGTTATCTGTTGCTATAATTTATTAATTTATTGTTACCATCATTCTTAGTGTCATTATCATCATCATCATCACCCGCTATCATTATTATTTATTTGAAATGATTCGAGTTTCCCCCGCAAGGTACGTCGATTGGTAGTATAATTGTATATTGACGTATCAAAATATATGTGTGCAGTGTTTAGCGACGAATTTCCTAACAGGAGCACTAGTGTCCGAGTCCCTGCAGAAGAAAATGGCAGCTGCAACGCCTGCAACCCCTTTCGACACCGAATTAGGATCTTGGATGAAAAAATTCTATTTGGTCCGTCAGGTAGATAATAAAAAAAAATTAGATACATATTTTTTTCGCAATTTTAAAAAGGACAATAACAGTTTTTCGCAATTTAAAGGTATAGTTTGAGTCACATGAGAAAAATTGCTGGAGTAAAAAATGTGCGCAATAGAAAAATGGACTAAATAAGCCCCGGTGGAACTTTATTGGCTTAGCGGTTTTTTCGTTAAGTGCAAAAAACCTTTGAATTAACACGTTTAAAAAAAAAATATTACTCCAGATTAAAGACATGTAAATGTCTGAAATATTTCCCAGGTTGTAGTTCTAGTAGTCTTCAATCCATCCTAAAAATTTTATTTAAAAATACCCAGTAGTTTTTGCACACCATCGCTTTATGCATTTTGTACATGATTTTTGTACATCTGGTAGTGTGTGTGACGTCATCACTTCCCACTCCTGAACTTCCATTTGCTGCAAGGTGAAAGTACCACTTAGAAACGCTGTTTTAGTAAACTTTTTTTCATAAATTCATGTGAAATCAATAAAATTTTTAGCTCACCATAATAATAATAATAAATGCATTTGATTAAGAACGGATATTTTTCTTCCAGTTTTTCAATGCTTAAACATCATTTTATGGTGAGACAAATATTTAATTACTTGTCAACGTTCAAAAATAATTTATAATTTAATCACTAAGGTTAATGAAGGTTGCTAGGGTCGCGCGTATATCTTTAAATAGCTTTACTTTTTTATTTATTGAGAAATAACATGGAACAAAATAATTCTTCCAGAGCACCAATTCTTTTAAAGTCTTTAACATCAGACTTCGATTTACGAAAATCTTGCTGCCGACGATTATTCGAGGACGAAAAGTTATAATCTTCAAAACCAATTAAAAAGAAAAAAATATCAGAGAATGAGCCTTATGATATTTTATATTTTTCTATGTAAATTTAATATCATAATAAAATTTAAAAAATAGAGAGAAAGTTTATGGATTAGTTGTATGATATGGTTGTACTGTACAGGAAGAGGGCGCTGGGTGGGGCTCTATTCCACTTTCTTTTTATATATTATATTGTACAATTTCAAGAGTATACTACGAGGTCATCTTTACTAAGCTGAAAATTGTATATAAAGAGGTTAAGCTCATAAATCCAAACATTTATTGTATGATTGATCGATCAAACGAACTTACCTGTAAGTGAAGTTGGATCGTAATTATATTGGAGAGACTCGTTCGAAGACATACCAAATGCATTTTCCCTTTTATCATTACAGCTTTCACGGTGTTTAGAATAGTACTCAAATTTTTCGCTAGAGGCCTTCGTGCCCTACACTAGGCCTCCGTCGTAGTAAGTAAGCTCATTCTTTTAGAGATTATAATTTGTTAAAATTGCAGAACTTTATGGGTTGTGGGCCCTGATGTAAATATTTGGATGGGTTTGGTATGACTTCGAACGAGTCTCTTCAATATAATTAAGATCCAACTACACTTACAGGTAAGTTCGTCTTATCGATCAATTATATTTCATACGACTCGTTCGAAGACATACCAAATGCAGATGTTTAGAGGATAGGCAATTTCAACATGTGCAAACAATATCTAATAAAGTTTCTTTATTAAATTAATTTGAATACAAACCAGTCTTAAAATGTTATACTTTGTAGAGGTCAATACTGACTGTGCAAAGCCCTGGTTGCCCTTTATAATGGGCCTATTGTAAAACCTGGCAAAGGTTCTTGAATCTTTCGTCCAGCCTGCTGTCTTTCTTATCACAGATAAGTCCAAGCCCTTTTGGTAGGCTTTTGAGGTAGCCGCATGTTTTGTGGAATATGCTGATAAAACTGCGGTGTCAATACCACCCTTATATAGTGTATTTTTCACCCACCTGCTAAGTGTCTGGGGTCCTACCGGCTCGTGGGGCTTCCTGATCGCGATGAACAGACTTGGGTTGTTATCCCTTAGGGGCTTCGTTACGTTGACATATTCCAGTATCGTTGTGAAGACGCATATATCTGAATTTTTCTTGAACTCGGGGATGATGAGCATAGGCTGAAATCTTCCTGGTCCTGAGGTCTTTATCAAGTCTGGGATTTTAAGCTCAATCGTTCCCTCTCCAACCCTGATATTACCCAGTTTGATGCTTGCAAAAGTCTGAAGCCTGTGAGCTGTGCTCAATGCCAGGAGAGTAATCGTTTTTTCTGAAAGATCTTGCAGATTCAGCCTCTTCAATGGGTACTGAGTCTTTAGGTAGGCTATCACTGTGTTAACATCCCATGTTGAGTCATACTTAGGCTGAGGTGGTTTTATCTTGAAGGCTCCTTTCAAGAAACGTTTTACCATCTGATCCTTGCCTATTCTATTATCTGCTATTATTATCTGCTACTAGAGCCACTGCACTGCGGATGTTATTTAGTGTAGCGTAAGATGCTCCACTCTCTAGGGTTTTAGTGAGGAATTTGAAGAAGATTTGTCTCCTGGGTGAAAAAAAAATTTCTGGGTCCCCCTCGCAGAAAAGCCACCAAGTTTTAAGAGAAGAAGTGTACTGCTTTGCGGTACTTGTAGCTAGTGATGCTTGAATGATATTTAATGCCTCTATTAGTATCTCCTTTCTTCTGAAGGCCTCCCGCATAGCAGCTCCGCCATCAAAGAGAGATGTCGGGCCTGGGGGTGTGTTTTTTGTCTACAATCAGATAATAGTAACTTGGTATGAGGTCAAAGACCAGTGGTTCTGCTACTAGCAATTCTAAGAAGAGAGGATACCACGGCTGGCCTGTCCATCTAGGAACTACTAATATGCCCCTAGCATCCTCTCTCTTTATCTTGTTTAAACATTTAAGTATCAGGCTGAAAGGCGGAAAAGCATAAAAATTGATATCTGTCCACTTGACTGTAAAGGCGTCTACCTGACTGGACCCAGGATCTTATTTCCATGAGATATATTTCTCACACTTAACGTTGTGACAATTAGCAAATAAATCCACCTCTGACTTACCAAAATTACCATAGATAGTGTCAAAGGCCGCTTGATTTAGTTGCCATTCCGCGTCATCATTTTTTAAACGAGATAACCTATCTGCCCTTGTGTTGTCATATGATGGTATGTAGGACTCGACCATAAAAATCTGTCTCATCTCTGCCCAGAGCTAAATCTGTTCGGCTAAGTTATGATACGACCGGTACCGGACTCCTCCCATCCTATTTATGTACGCTATGGCCGTAGTGTTGTCCACCCTGAGGAGAATTTCACAGTCTGCTAAGTCATTTGCCAGGACCTCTACAACCTCATGCTAACTTGACTGCCAGTAGCTCCTTACAGTTAATATGCCACCCCTTCTCCTCCTCTCTCCAAAATCCAAAAACCTCATTTGTGCCATCCGTAGCGCCCCATCCGGTATCGGACGCGTCCGTATAAATCTGCCTTTTAAAGTTATTAGTTTTTATCCGTTTTCGCGTGTTCGGTAGAACCCTGAGCCACCATTCTATATCCGCATAAATTGAACTTGGGATAATCATTTCCGCGTCCCAGCTACTTACAGCTAAGGCCTGAATTTTTGTCCTCTCGAAAGACCTTGTATGTATGAGCCCGTATTCTACCGCCGGGCAGGCTCATATCAGGTTTCCTATAGTTTCTGGAAAGTGTCTAATACAGATCGAATTTTTCTTCGTGAGTAATCTTAGCTTTTTTGATAGACTCTGTCTCTTGTCACTGGTTAGTTCAATTAAATATTGAATCGAATCTATGAGCATCCCGAGAAATTTACAACGGGTATTTGGGATTAACGCGCTCTTTTCCCTGCTAATAATAAAGCACAGGCTCTGCAGTATTGTGATTTTCTCGTTTATGGTTGTAAGGTAGTCCTCATAATTATCCGCGATTACCAAAATATCATCTACGAAGATAACCGATTTGTAGCCCCTCGATCTTAGGATATTTACGACTACTTTCAAGAGCTTAGTATACACGTATGGGCTGACGTTCAACCCGAAAGGCAGGCAGGTAAATTCGAAGAGTGTGTTGTCAAACTCGAAGCGAAGAAATTTCCGACTCTCTGGGTGAACTGGGACCAAAAAGTACGCGTCCTCGAGATCTATCATGGCCATATAAGATCCAGAAAAAACCCATTTTTCTGCTGATCCAAGATCCTCGATCTTAAAATGTTGTGTGTCCACAAATTCATTGAGATTTTTTAAATCTAAGATAAACCGGTGGGTCCCGTCTGGTTTCGGAGTTAAAAAGTAAAGTGAAAGAAATTGCCCTTTTTTGGCTTTACATGAGACTACCGCCCCTTTTTGTATCAGTGTCTCAATTGCTCGTTTCGTGTTTGATAGTTCAACGTGCGAGTTGAATCTCTTTTTTGGGTGTTGATCTTGGGTCACCCTTTCATTAAATAGAATCCTGTAGCACCTTACACAGTCTGTGGCGAAATGATTTTGCGTAATATTTTCCCACCTTTCAGAATACAGCGATAATCTACCGGCAATTTTACCTGCCGTTAATTCTGCCCGTACTGGTCCTGCTGGTTGTTCGGGTGGGTGAAGGCCGGACTGTGAGGTGGGTATGACCTCGCCTGCCCTTGCCCCCCCCCCCCCTGGTTCTGACCCCTCCTCTGTACGGAAAGGTTAGCGACGGAGGATCCAAGTTGAAGCCTGTCTGGTGCGTGGGTTGCCTGGGATTATCACGCGGACCTGAGAAGTTTAAAGGTTGCTTGTGCACCCTTGCCCGAGGTGGATTCCTCGCAGGAAGGTTGAAGAGGCCGGAGCAGCTTCTTGACTCCTTTACCTTTTCTACCGTGTTGTCCCCAAACAGATATTTCCCTGGTTTCTGTTCTTTCAGTACCTCCCGGGTTTGCTTGGGGATGCTCGTTAGCAGAAATCCGGCTCTTGAGCGATTTTGCGAGTGCATTAAATCTGCGGAGAGCGTGCCTGCATCGATCAGTAACTTAAAAATCTCCTTGCGGTCAATGTCAGTGTCTTGCTTTATTATCATGTCTGTAGCTCGGCCGATTGCAGCGAGAACTGAGCTGGCTAACTGTTGCCGGTGTTTCATATATGCATATCTTGTTTTGGCCTCCTTTGACACTGCTGACATGAACTCCGGGTTGACCTCTGGAGGTTGCATATGGGTCAGACTGTCGTATTTATCAAGCAATTCCGCCCTCTGTGCCCGCTTAAGGCCCACTTCGTACCAGTGTTTCCAGCGGGTGTAAACCGAGGAGTGGAGGTTAGTTTCTCGACTCTTCGTTGCAGTGGGATCGATGCCTAAGACCTCCGCTAGATTACTGTCTAGTAGGAGCTCCTCGACCACCTCGTGTGTACCCTCAATGGCCTCCTTTGTTCGTGTGTCACCTGTAAGTGAGGTAACGATATTATGTAGCTCAGTGTACTTTCTGATATATATATACCTATGTCTACATATATGTACCTCTCTTATTAATTGAGGTTAATGTACAACACGCAGTCATGGGCGTTTGGTGAAACCATGATGCTGCGTACCTACATTGTAGGTGCTGTTTGCCGATTCGTACTTGAATATTGCATTCTACAGCTTGTTTCACGTCGTGGAGGGCCAGCGAGCATGATACAGGTTAGGGATATTGATCTCCTCCTGTAGAGCAGCACGTCGTGATAACAGCGAGCGTGCGCTAAGGTGAGTTTTCTCTGTTGTCATCTGACGCATTATGCAAGTCCCTGAACGGAACTTCGATTTTCACTTATATCAGTGCCTCTTACCTGTTCTTATGTGCTGGCTCTCATCATTTGACGGGTACTCGGGGTCTGATAGTTCGTCCTCACTTTCGTCGTCGCTAGGGCGATTGTTAAGCCGGGGCCTTACCTTAGGTGGCAAAACCTCGTGATTCAATGATTCACTTTTTACTTTGTACTTTTATTGCACAAACACTTAATTAACTACTGGATAAGGGTCACGCTAAATGATATACCACATGTGGGAAAAAGCCAGCGGCATAAAAAACCCATTTATTAAGAAGAAACGGATATGAATTTGTAAATGATTTACACAACAAATGTTAGAGTGTG
>JAPYYV010023372.1:0-11753 GCA_030522625.1 Copidosoma aretas
ACGTGCGATAAAAAATGAGGAGTAAAACAGCGTAGTCAATCTAATCTTGTATCAATAAAAGTATGCTACGAATTTTCGAAATCAGACATTTTAATGATATAGCATCTAAGTACAAGGTCTCATGAAAGGCTACATCAAGTTTCATATCACAATTTTAAGTAGAACGGCTTCTAGAAGTGATCATGTGAAAAGCCATCGTGACACGTAAAAATTCGACTGACAGCAGATGGCGCGTTCTTGTTTCCCGCATGCATTTAGAATAGGAGCCTCTCGCGATTTTATTTACGTTTGTATAAATATCTCCTAAACTGTGTTGTAGAATTCACTGTTTTTGATGTTGTTAGTTTCATAACTGGATAAGTTTTTCGCCTCTCTGATAAGAGCCCATGTTAAAAAAAAAAAACTTTGGGTTTAATTTTCGCCAAAAATTGTGTTGAGGATTGGTCTGAAATTTTGACACAACATTTCCAACAACTCAACAAATATATTACAGTAGTGTTTATCACATTATTATCCTTAAATACTTTAGATGGTTCTCTTATCATTATTTTTCTTTCCTTTTAAAGTTTATACATTGCCAAAATATGTGTTTAATATTGTCTTGTGTTTCATTGCATTCACAAAAGTCACTAGGAACTATTTTAAATCTGATTACATGACAATTAAGGGAGGTGTGGCCACTTCTTATGCTATTTACAGAAACTACAGATTTTCTTGATAATTTTAAATTGTAAAACCATGGTTTTTTCTTTGGTTTGTGAAAAAATTCATAATACCATTGGTCTTAAATAATTCTGACAATTGCAATTCGGTTTCTCTTTCGATATTCATTCGTATTTTATTGATATTGGCAGTAAATCGTATCAACTCATCTAAGGTGGCTCATTACCCCTATATAGCACATATTTTAAATAGTTTATTATAAATGTTTATAAAAAGTTATGAAAAATGTCAATTAACCTAACAATAATATAGCTGGTGCTAAATATCTTGTGATTCTTTTCATAAAATTTTGACGTTTAATTTTTCGGATACCAAAGATGAAAAAAACTTCTATAAATCACTTTAATTTTTTTTAAATTTATATCTGGTTTTCAATTTTCTCGGACTCAAATTAGTTCCATATTTTTCTTTAGTTTTGAGGCAAAGGACGAGTCATGTTTTAGTTGAGTAATAAAAGGAGATTCGTATTTTAAGCCTCCGATGCCGGATAGTGCAGACAGAGCGCTTAAAGAGTCTGAAAATAATTTAAAGCAGGTCTCACTTTACGATGCTATCAACTTTATGGCATAAATCAGAGCGTAGGATTTAGCAGCAAAGATTGAAGAGAGATCTAGAATTTTTCAGGATATGGTATAATTATTGTTTGTAGACCAAATAGCAAAGCCAGAGTGAGTTTTATTGTCAATTATTAATTTTGAGCCATCAGTGAATATATGTATGCAATTGTTATAATTGGGGAAGAAATGTACAAAATCTTGTTGAAGGGCTTCCGAATTTTGAATGTTTTTTCCTGTTGATACGTCTGGGTTGAATTTGCGGAAATTTTGGAAGAATTGGATAATAAATTTAAGAAATGTCTGACTGTGTAATGTAGCCTTCATAAAACCAAGTTACTTTATAGCATTCTAATATTAAAGGTTTACTAAAATTAGCCTCATAAATAGGAGTATTTGCTATTTTTTGTAGGGTTTCAATGTTTTTTTATAACTAAATCGTTTTTTAGTGATAAATGTTTTAAGATGACTGCCCTGCCTGGATACTTAAATTATTGCATCAAAAAAGGTATTATAGATTCCGACATCAAGAGACACGCTGGTGTACATTTTTTATATTTAAGGACCTGTCTTATTGCAAAGTTCTGAATTTTTTGTAACTTGGAAAATAGATATCAGAGATAGGAAATATCAAAAAGCCGCAATATTTAAGTATAGATATTAGCAAATATTTGTAAATCATAAAAAGTATATCTGGGTCTGCTCCCTACAAGGTTCTTGACAATATTATTGACTTTGATAACGAAAAAATCTAGTTTAATGTTGGTTTTGTATTCTCGAGGAACCGATTTACTTTAATTATTTCGAGTTCTAGAGGCTCAATAGAGTTTTGGGTTTTTTCTAATGAAACAAAAATCACCTCATTATTAGCAAATCTAAGAGATTTAGTATTTCTATCTAGAATATCATTCATTTGAGCTGTGTTTAAGGCACATATAATAGGACCAGGGGTCAAGCCTTGCGGGAGTCCTTTATTGGCATAGAATTTACCCCTTTTATACGCATTTACTGGGACAATATATCTCTCATAAATCAAGTTTTTAACAAATAGAATGAATCCATCCGGCAGTTATAGTCTGCATAAATCATCGAGAACTGTATCAGAAATAACGTTGTCAAATGCTCCTTTGATGTCCAAAAAAAGAGCAACTCGTCGCCTGGCAAGAAGACTCGTATAGTTCACGGCGTTAGTCGAAGACTCGTACTGTTCGCGATGCTTGGACGAAGATCCGTTTAGTTCGCTAAGCTTGGACGAAGATCCGTATAGTTCGCTGAGCTTGAACGAAGCCCCGTACAGTTCGCTGAGCTTGGAGGAAGACCCGCACAGTTCGCTGAGCTTGGACGAAGCCCCGTACAGTCTGAACGAAGATTCGTACAGCTCACGCGCAGTACGCCGGAATCAGATACAAATTAATAACGTTAGTAAATGGATAAATGAATGAGTAAGTAAGAAATGAGACACATAGTGAATTACTAACATTTATTAATCTTAAACTTAGAGAAGTCAATACAAAAAATGGTAATTAAGAAGTAATAACAGAGAAAAACCAGTAAATCTTAGCACTGCAAATATTACATGTTCTAAAACAAAATTATATTTAATTTTCTCAACTTGCAACTTTAATCTACTATAATGCTTATAATCTACTAAAATTCTAAATAGCTATACAACTCCGAGTCGCAGTGGTTTGTTGAACCTTTTTAACTCCGAGTCGCAGTGGTTTGTTGAACCTTTTTTTTTAAAATACATCCCCAGGCTATTAGGCGAAAGATCAGGCCTGAATATTAAATAACATTTAATTAAGTTTTCCAAAAAAATATCTTCTTCGTCTATAAGTATAATAAACTGTACAGAGCTTTGACCAAGCTTAACGAACTGTACGGGTCTTCGTCCAAGCTCAGAGAACTGTACGGGGCTTCGTCCAAGCTCAGCGAACTATACGGATCTTCGTTCAAGCTTAGCGAACTATACGGGGCTTCGTCCAAGCTCATCAAACAGTACGGGTCTTTGTCCAAGCATCGCGAACAGTACAGGTCTTCGTCCGAAGGCTCGAACTGTACGGTACGTCGTCCAAGCCTGAACTATACGAGTCTTCGTGCCAGGCGACAAACTAGGCTTTTCTTTTGGAAGAAGCTTCCTTGGATGTCAATGGTTGGACGGGTAAGACTATCCGCGCATGATCTTCCCTTGCAGAAACCATTCCATTCATCAGAATGGATGTCATTATACTCTAGCCACCAAATTAATCTATTGCATATGATTTTTACCATTATTTTTAAAAAGCAAGATGGAATTTAAACAGGTCTGGCTTTCCCATTCATTTTTGGAATAAAGATAATTAGATATGATGACCAATCTGGAAAATGACTATGTTAGTACAAATCGTTATATATATATATATATATATATATATATAACAATGTCCTTTTAAAAAGTTCGGGTAAGGAATATATAACGCAATAATTTTATCAATTCCTGGAGCTGAATTCAAATGAAAAATTTTTAAGACAGTTTCCAATACTTCGAAAGAAAGGGGTACGCAAAAAATGTTTTGTATATCATCATGCTGACTATTTAAAGTAGTGTGATCGAATGGTTCCGCAGGGAGAATTTTAGGCACTTACAGTCCGTCCAAGCACGCTGAAGTTTCTTCCAAAAACTTTTTATTATCTATAGTTGTTGCAGGGTAGCTCAGTCCACTTTTAAAACATTTTATCTTTGAACAAACGTCTGAAATTTTAGATTTATTGTTCATAGATACACAATATAACCTGAAAAATTATTTTTTGGTGGTATGGAAGGTTTTTGTAGTTTAAGCAACAATTTTTTTGTGATTTATAAAGGTATTCATAATTTATCTATATTGAAGAGACTTCAGATTCACTTTTCAAACTTTAGTTGCTTTATCACCCTCTTCGCTCCACCAAATGGGTCTTTTGCTTTTAGACTTACCGGTATTCTTATAATTCGGCTTAATTTGTCTATTTATATTGTAATTGGAGACAACAATGTATTAGTGTTTTGAGCATGACTTTATTATATGACATCTTATTATAAATGCCCATATTTCAACATCTTTTTGATGTCCTATTCAGGGCTATATCATTAAAAATACACATAGTTATATTAATACAGTAGCTCAACAAAAATATATATAGTAACTACAACAAAAAGTTTAGAAAATAATTACCAATACAAGTGCGAGGATAACAAACATGAGTTACATAGTGTGCCGAGCACTAAACATTAAAAATTCATAATTATAGTAAAGTACATATGTACATATTGCACATAGAAAAGATTTATACTATTATGATTATATTTATATTGTAGTTTAGAGAGTTTACTATGCAATCATTAAGAAAGTCAACAAAAAACGCATACCGATCAGCAGACTTACCGTTAATAAAATTGATTGAAAAAAACGTTAACGTACCTTTTTCAAGTTTAGAATAGAATTTTTTCCAGTTTAATTTATGATGATTATATCTAAAGTCTTTTTTAGGCAAACATTTTGGGCTGGTATTAATGGAAATATCTATAGGAATACAGTCACTGCCCCAGGTGTAGTCTACTACTGACCATTCAGTTTGGATAACTAGATCCATTGACACAAAGGTTAAGTCTATACAAGAAAAGAAATAGGCATCATGTGATATAGTTACATGAGTATAGCTACCATCGTTTAGCAACAAATATTTTTCATAGTCAAGATTATCAGCTATGACTTCTCCATCAGGACAATTCTTCTTACTTCCTTGAAGACTATGGTGAGCATTAAAGTCACCTAAGACAATATGGGAATCAAAGATTCCAATTTTATCCGTGAATTCTGCCCAACACTCTACTGATATTTTGTTATCATTTTATGGGTGTGTATAACAAGCTGCAATATATATATATATGTAGGTCCAACACTTGACTCTATTGAAACCATACCCACTTCCAGACCTCTATTCGGCATATTCAATTTTATCACGTCATAAATAATTTTTTCCTTAATGAAGAAGGCGATACCACCACGTTTTCCATCAATTCTATCAAATCGAACAGTATTATAACCTTTAATAATAAAAATATGATTTAGACTTAAAAAGGTTTCTATTATAATAATGATATCATACATTTGTGAGTGATAATTTAAATCTAGTTTGTTGGAGATGCTTCTTGCATTCCATTGTAGAATTTTCGGATAATTCATACATTCAGCTAAGTAAATTTAGGTATGATTCAAAATTCATCAAAAGTTGAATTACTAAAAAATGAGTATGTAAACTTGTATGAAATTTAAGTCTACCTGCCTTTTGTGTTTCGACTAAAAGCTTTAATGTCTTGATTATTCTTGTTGTACTTGCCCTTGGACTTATTAGTAACGTTTTCTGAGATATTGTCTTAATTATCACTTTTACTGTTGTTCTTCTGCTGGATGACATCTTTCTTAGTGCTGTCGTCATTTTGTTTAGTCCCTTTTAAAAGTTCTTGCTGTCTTTGTTTGGTGTTTGAAAGTCCTGTATATGTCCAGTAGGCCAACCGTATTGAGAAATTCTCGTATTCTCTGGACTTGAGAGACTCTGTTGATTACTTTAAACACTTGGTCTAATAGAAACACTAACTGTTCCTTTCGCGAGTGAGACGATTAGATTCTGCATTTTGAAGGGACTCGCTATTGGAAGAGGAGTATTATTTACTTTGATTGGTTGTATACTTTGATTGTCTGAAACTTTATTTTAGCTCAGTACCTAGCGATTAAGTTGATGAGACACTGTGTTTCCTACTCTGTTGCATGATTAATTCATCTGTGAGTTGAAACCTTTGTTCAAAGTAAACTTCCTTTTCCGTTTGGCAGTGCAGGCACTAAACGATAAAACCCTCACAAGCTTCACGCTTATGTTTGACTTTTCCGCACATTATGCAATTTCCCTCCCATTTGCAGAATTTGCTAGTGTGGCCGTACCTGAAGCAGTTATAGCATTGCATAAGGTTGCGAACATAAGGTGTAACACGAGCTAGGAGATAAAAAATGACAACTTTATCGAGTAACAGAATGGTTTCCCAGGGGAGCCATTTGTCGTTATCACTCTTAGGATATTTATTTCTCCTATTAAACCTCTTTACTTTACATACTGTGTATTTGGATTTAATTTTTTCAGACATAAACTGCTCTGACAAATCAGCTAATATTCCTCTAATCACACCTTTCCTCAATTTGTCTGTATACAGGGACAAAGATCTCCAAATTTTAAGTAGCCAGAAGGTGATCTTGTAAAAATCGGTTGGCCTCATTCAGATTTTTGAAAATCATCTCAACCTCGGAGTTACTCTTTTTGATTATATCCTTATAGGTGTACTTGTTCTACGGTATACTTGCAACTTTAAAAGCATTCAAATTTGAGTTTCCTTGATGTAATTTATTATATCTTACTGCTACACTGTAAGGTTCCTTATTGCTGTATAAAAAAGGACTTGGCTTACACGTAGAGGCATTCTCTGTCAAAACATCGTAAGCATTGTCGGCGCAAACTTTGGCGTTCTTGGTAACACTTTCACTTTGATCACCATCTACATTTTTGATCGATCTTTTCTTACTTATTGCTCTCCGGTTATCCCGAGAGCCAAAGTTACCATTATCAGCTGGTATCTCAGATCCGTCTCCTGTGCCCATGTGAACGTCCTCTAAAGGGTCAAGTATTTTCTTTTTTTCTTAACACCGTCCGCCAAGCGGAAATGCCAGCCACACCCGAACACCAGTAATAAGGTTAGAAAAGGCTCAAAGAGCCCTCGACACAGTCAAGAAAACGATTGCAGTTAAAATTAGCAAAGAGCGTGTTATCGTCACTCACTGAACTTAAATTCGCTTCCACAAACAGCGGGGGACAATTTCGCCCCAATAAGTTCCAGAAAAAATATTGGCGACGGAAAAAAGCGTATTCTCTCAACAAAGCTAAACATTCCCGAAACCTATGATTGCGTGAGTTTTGGTGGGACTAACGGCCATATCGCGTTGAAACTGATGCTCTTACGTACGAAACGCGTGCTCAAAGGCGCGCAGCGCCACCGAAACTCTCGCAATCATAGGTTTTGGAACGCTCCCTTTTAGTTTTGCGAAAAAATATCGGAACGTTCCGTTTTGTTTTGCAAGGCTCGAGACAATAACGGAGTACACCATTAAAGTGTTTCTTAACACCCATCGAGCATTGCACCATCTACTTCCAATCAGTTTAGCGAAATAAGACAATTCAAAGACAAACTTCAGACTTTTTTGCGAGATATATAGAATGATATACTTAAGTAATTTGGATATCAAGATTATTAAACAAAATTCCAGTTATTGCTACCCCGTTCAACATTTTTTACTAAACTAAGGCTTGAACTGAAGGGGTTTTAACGCACTTCGGATTACTTTCCGAACAATTACTGTAACATAATTAGGAAATAAGCTTTAATTGAAAGAGTGAAATGAGCTTTAATTTTACAAGACGGGCAAGGCGGTGTTGTATTTAAGTGTACATACGTGCCTGTAAATGTAAGTTTGAATTATTGTACTGTTTATATATATGTATGTGTTCATGTGTGTATCTTGCTGAAAATTGAAAACACTGTAATGTGGACACCTTTACCAGCCTGAATTGCATGTGAGTAAGTTGCTCAATAAAAAGAAATATTTTGTCCAGTAGTAATTGAAAGAAAATATGCATATTCTCATGAATTCAAAATACTGTTTTTGAATTTAAAAATTTCTAAAAGAAATTTATTTTTTATATTTGTAATAACAAAAAAACATTATGGATTTCGAAATTATGTCAGGAAAAGAATAATTTTCCCAGTATTATTTGATTTATTCATTGAAAATATTTACTTATGAATGGAATTTTTAATCTCTTTTATTAGTCTTTTTAACCTACAAAATACAGCTATTATATATATCCATGATAAAAAAGCACATAAGTGTTAATAAAAATAAAAATTTAATATACTTAAGAAGACGAATGATGATTTTCATTTATTCTATTATTTTTTGAATATAAAAAACTGGGTCGGTGGCAATGATTCATTAATTTTGCGCATACGAAAAAATGGGGGGTTGGCGCGCGGAGAGCGCAGGGGAGCGAAGCCTCACTAGTATATATACACACACACATATAAGGGTATACTATACTGTACAGTATAGACTGCATGACTGGAACCTTCAACAGATGACGCTTACACGGAATACACGTGTATGCACGACCAACCATTAGAATTCTTACGTAAGAGATAGAAAGAGATAGCAGAAGTATTAGACAGTAAAGTAAAGTGCGATATGTTTTAAAGTTTTGGAATGATCAGAAGACGTTGTACTGGCTGCATTCCGAAATGTCTTTCAGGAAAGTTCAGTTAAAGTGGAGCAGGTAAAATCGTCTGCTCTTTCCAATGATCTGTTTGGAAATGTTAGGCTGCCAAGCCAAATCACATAGTCCAAGCTTGGCAGCCAAGCAAGGCCATTAGTTAAGAGGGAATGCAGCGTGGTTAAAACTAAAAAAACAACTAATTCAGTTTGCTTCATAAAATGTAACTAAATCGTTTTAAGTAACTATACGCAATGCGGTATATCACAAGAGATCTCTTATTTTAAGTCAACTTAATCGAGTCTTTTGAATAAATTTTCAATTTGAAATGATAGTTTATCTTAATGAGCAACTTATCGATTAATCGACGCCATTCTATTATATACTTTTAAGATGGACAATGATGAAGAGCTTTGATATTTTTACTATCGGAACATCAGTACTTCAATAGTTTATTGTATTTATACGTAATTAAATGAAATATTTGTATTAAAAATATTGATACGACGTATAAAGATGAATAAATAAATAGCAAAACAAATAATATCTACTTTTAACCTTTATATAGTATCAGAAAACCTACATCTATACTTTTAAACTTTACATAGCACCAGTATACCTATATATTTAGGTCTCATATATAATAATTATCAGGCGATTACTTTAGAAAAATCTTGTTATCAAATTGGCCCAGCTTTTCCCTAATTCTCGCCGCGATCTCTCCCAGCTCATGGCCTCGCTTGGTGCTAAGCGTAAATCAGGGTTACGAGCAAGGCACCCAAGCTTAGACTTAATTTTTCCCTTACTGAGAATTCTAATTGGAAAGCCGCAGGCTGGCAGACGATCTGACCCTCTGCAATTTTACTGAACTTTCTTGATAGACATTTTTAAACACTGCCAGTACTGCATGATACTGAAGTTTAGTGCTTTTGACAATGGCAGAAAACTAAGTTCTTGACCGTCAGATGTACTGGTACTGAAACTGATGGCCAGCGCCAAAGCAGAGAGGTACCAGGTGGTAAATCCAAATATTCTAAAATGATGTTACTTAAGGAGAAGCTATTAAACCTAATATCCATTTACCATAACAACAGAATCAACAATAAAACTATAACCTAATGATCTAGAGCGCTAAATTGCTTCGCATTTTGATTAATGACAATATTATTTATAATAAAGTAGCTAATACCTAATGATCCAAAATGTTTTTTCGTGTTTTACTTAAGAGGGCGTATAAGGGAACCATTTAACCTCAAAAAAGCTACTTTACTGTTTCCCACGTTTCTCCTTTCCTACTTGACGAAATCGCATAAACCTTTCGGTATCGTCTCAAAATTAATACATGAAGAGCGCTTGAATCGCAAAAAATCCTTTTTAGTTTTTGGAGTATCAAGGAAAGTATTAATTTGAATTTTGTATTGTTGAAAAATGAATTAAGCGACCGAGTGTAAGACCTTTATAACATGCTTCAAGTATTTTCGTTCAATTGTATGAAGTGATTTCTTTGAAAAGTTTGTAACAAATGATGCCAATAGAATCGTTTTCTCTCATCTACGAGATGCCAGATTTGTCGGTAAGATAAGGCTGTACTAAATGTGTATGTAACTCTGTGTTTTTTTTTGTTATGATCTGCAGACAATAAGCACGTCATATGCAGATGTCTAGAGTATTTAATGCAGTGCCTGTTATTCTTTACATCATTCATCACCATGGCCTTCGTTCTTTAACGTTATCAACATTGCACAGAAGCAGCATTGTATACATCTGTGCAGAGTACAGCAAATTTTAGATACTGCAAAGGAAACGATACAATGTTAAGCTTTTGCTGTAATTATTTCGACTTGTCTATGAAACTATATTCTATCTTCATGAAAAAGTGTTTAAGAATCAAACAATATGCACTCCCAATCTGCATATCACAGGAGTAATATAATAAGTGCTTGTATTGAAAGCTGAAGTACAGAGATTAAATATCAGTAATGACTAACCTTACAGTTTAGCTTTGAAAGTAAACAGGTAATTAAAGTTATATTTAGGGCATTCATTATCCAATATTTCACAAGATGTCATTCAATTTCTTGTTCATAGGTCGACTATCAGTGTTAGTGCATCAACTTAATGAAGTCTTGCATCGCCTGTTACTGGATTCAAGAACATCAAAAAGAATATCATATTCAAAACGACGTCTCCATAAAGTTCTTGGAATTGCTGCAGAAATTATCAATTGTAATCCAGGGCTTAATCTACAAAGATTAGTTGGAAATAAGCTGCCATGATTTATTCTTTAAATTTATTACGTCTCTGTTTAGTATCAAGCAAAATTAAAAGCCTTGAACAATGAATCATAATGCCCTGATTAACTTATGATTACGTAAATTGTTTATTGTAGTGTCCCTGCAGGCGTGGGAGCTGACAAGATAAATGGTTTTCCGGGTGAACTTGGTCAAATTTATCGTAACTGAAGGGATGCAGTACGAGTACCTGCTCCATTCCAATGAAGTTATAAGTAAGAATTTATGTCTCAAGCTGTACATCAGTACATCAACAACCCAACAAGTTTTTACGGTTACCGGTCAAAATCCCGAATCCGTTTTCCCGAACGACTATTTTCCCGAATGGCCGTTTTCCCGAATGGCCATTTTCCCGAATGCTATTTTCCCGAATGCCATTTTCCCGAATTCCCGAATCCGTTTTCCCGAATGACCATGTTCCCGGATGCTATTTTTCCGAATGCCCATTTTCCCAAAATTTTTTTTTTTTTTATTTATTGTTTCATTCACGATCGAACGCCAAACGAAAATTTCAATTATCAGGCACATTTCATTGTTGCCATGAAGACTAGCGTAATACATAACGTATATATACATAAGTAACATTTTTACATCGGTCTCTTTACTGCTTACAACATTTAGGTCACAATGTCGGGTGCTCCAGAAATTTTTGGAAAAAAATTGATTATCGATGGTTACGTTTGTCTTCGTTCGCGGAACTCCAAAGGTCGTAGTTACTGGGGCTGCAATCGTTTGCGCAGACGCGAATGCACAGCTCGCGCAATTACAGTCGATACTCATGACGGACAGTCTGTAACGGTTTTGAAAGGCCCGAAAGAATCGACCCATTCCCATCCTCCCAATCAGGAAGAATGTCAAG
>JAPYYV010023378.1:0-11055 GCA_030522625.1 Copidosoma aretas
TATTTAATCGCAAAAAAATGGGAGAACTTTGAAGACGAAATGTCAGTTCTGTAACGGTCAGATCCGTAACCGCACTATTTTCAATAAATAGAAAAAAAAACTGCTTAAAGGTTTTTTCGTGCTCTGCACCAAGTTGGGGTGTTTTTTATGTTGTGGGAAAGTATGCCTGATACAATCCAACCATACGACTCAAGTCCGGCGCTTGTGATGTACTTAAATGTGTTTAGTAATGTCGAATTAACAAATTTGTCAGTGCAGGATCAAATTATTATGACTGACAGATTTTTTTTCATATTTTTTTATCCAAAAGTAAGAAGAATTGGTCTCTTGACATTTTTCTCTAAAATGAATAGTTTTCGAGTAAAAAATTCGCAAAGTTTGAAAATTTGGATACAAACGTATATTTTATCAAACTTTAAAAATTTTTCACTCGAATACTATTGACTTTAGAGGAAAATGTCAATACATATTTTGTCTCTATTTTTGTCCAGAGAATACGGAAAAAAATTTTTTTTTGTCGAAAAGGCATTCTTAGGTGACCTGGTAGAAGTCTAGTCACTAATACAGTACCTGTGGCAATTCCAGATCGGAAACTATTCTGCATCGATTTCTGATGCTGTAATGATAATATATAACACAAAATAATACGCCTTGTTGGATCAAAATCGGTCAAATAAGTCATAAGATATGACTGATTGTATACATTCCATATGTATACCCACGCACACTAAATTTTTTTTTAACTAAATAAGTTTTTGTGTGAAAAATTCAATGATCTTTTAGAATTTCTATTGTAAAATATCATAAAATAACAAAAAAGCATAAAAATTTTTTTTTTTGAAAAACTAGATTTTGATAATTGGTGAAATCAAAATTAAAAAAATATGAGGAAGCAATACAGAGCAAAATCCAATTTTTTTTTCAGCAGTGATAGAAATGCAAAAAAAAAAACAAAAAGTAATTTGTATCCCAAAACGAAAAAATTTCGTCATTATTGAAATCAACCTAAGAGATGCTGAGATATGACTAATTATATACATTCCCTGTTTACCCTCACGCGAACCCAGCTACTAAATATTTTAAATTTTAACTAAATACTTTTTTTGTGTAAAATTGAATGATCTTTTTAAATTTCTATCGTGAAATCCAAAAATAACAACAATTATCTTAGAAATTCACTTTTCCGAAAACATCGATTTTGAAAAGTCGGAAAAATTAAATTAAAAAAAAATACACAGCATAATCCAAATTTTTTTTTCAGTGGTGAATAAAATCAAAAAACAAAAAAAAGCCTTGCTGGATCAAAATCGGCCGAAGAAATCCTGACATATGACTGATTATATCCATTCCCTACTTACACCCACGCACACCCAGCAACTAAATTTTTTTAATTTTTACTAAATACGTTTTTTTGTGTAAAATTCAATGATTTATTCAGAATTCTTATCGAAAAATAACATTGTATAACAATAAATATCATAAAAATCATTGTTTCTGGAAAAATCGATTCTGAAAAATCTAGAAACTAAAAAAAAAAAATACAACAAAACCCAAATTTTTTTTGTCAGCGGTGATATGAATCCAAAAACAAAAAAAAATCCAGTTAGATCAAAATCAGTCAAGGGAATCCTGAGATACAACTGATTATACACACACACAAACACACACATACACACACACACACACACACACACACACAACACACACACACACACACACCGACGGACAGACGTTTTTGCGAGAGTAATGTACATCGATTCTCACATCCACAAAACGTATTTATAACATGTTATGTCGATATGCGATTTTCCGTTCAAAAGTTTAATTTGGTTGAAAAGAGAGCGATTGACAATATTCTGTAAAAACGCCAAAAATGCTAAAAAACAGCAATCTCTCATCTTTGACATGCTGTGTCTCGGGCTGTGGGCCACCTAGGAGGCTTAAATATTAGTTATTATTCTAGTTTCTGTAGTCATTCAACATACGAAAGAATTAGCGAAATCCCAGACATTAGGGCGCGCACTTTCTAAAAAAGATGCTGAAATAAAAAAAAAAAATTGATATTTAGTAAATGTTTTACCTTGTTCTCCACAATGTATCAAAATAAACGTAATTCTAAATTATGTAAGAAAATTTCAAAATAATTTGTCAACAAAATTTCGTAATATCAGAAAAATATTTGAAAAGTATTTTTGACATATTTTAAAATATAATTATGGGTCACGAGAGGGACGCCATCTGTTGGGAAAAAGGATCATTTAGTAAATAATTGAACTATCAGTTTTTTTAAAGTACTGTTGAATCTTTGAAACAGGCTTGTACCTGCATATTATTACTTTATCATTATTATATATTATTAGTAGCTTAAAAACGAAATGATTTCAATTTTATTTTTTATCATACATTTTCATTTCATTACTTTATTTTTACTCCATATGTTAATCTCTCAACAACTAGACACAAGATTATTCTAAAATTGGAATATATTGTTCTTAAAATATTAACCTATAACATATTAGTTTTTTGAAGAAAAATGTAAATTTTTCATGACAAAGAGTCAAAAAAAATAATGAACATGACGTACCCCACTATAAGATGCCATGTATAACAAAGAAAAATACGGACTATGGATAAAAATATCTCCTATATAAGGCACGAAAATCGTCTTATTTTTTAACAAAACGTGTATCATTACTAAAGTTACAAGATATTTAATTTCCATTAAGATCTCTAAGAAAAATTTGCATTACTTATGTACCTTCAGGTGATGATAGCCAATAGTTTAAATCAAAAGTAAGAAATATTAAGTTTGATTTTATTAGTGTACGAGAAATATACTGAATCATAACCTGCGCCCAAAGAAGAACAAAACTTCAATTATTGTAGGTTCTGATCTCATCACTTAGAAAGTCTGACGATGTATTTGAGTGACAGACTTACTGCACCGTATTACAATATTAAATCATAGCAATTTAAACTAATGTGATCATTAACTTACGATAAAAGGTATTTTTTATGGAGTTATGACAATTTTTAGCGAAATATGATATCTAAGGTACCATTTTCTTATAAGTGAAGTAGTAATTTTTATTTCGTCTGTTTTTATCACCCTACAGAATGAGCAAATAATAGCAAATAATAATCAGAGAAACAGTGTTTATTTAATATTCTTCATTAGAGAGGCTCTTTACCCAAATGAAAGTAGAGCCGCAGCATTAAAACTTACTGATATTAATAAGTAAATGAATTAGAACCTGCCCTTAAAATTTCGATGTAGGTCATTGGGCAAAATTTCGGGAAAAGCTTATCAAAATTTGAATTGGAAACATAGGCCTTAGAAACGTTATGAAATTTTCACCGTTTGGCTTGATAATCTTTCTGGTATAATTGGCCAGGTTTATAAAAGACTATTGACTAACATTTCTGATAATGCTCTATCCAATGGTATTTCTAAAAGTGCGTGTTATCGGTTATTTTTAAATGATATTAGAGTTAACGTAAGAGTATCGAAAAATCGAGTTTGTATACATTTATCTAGCAAAGATCTTACCGAAAGCGTAGCTAGTAAACATGAATATGTTGGAATAAAAGCTAAAAAAGTGTTTATCCGACCAGTAGTTTCTACGCACAAAAGAACTATTTTTTCTTATTTGTCACCAACCATTCCAAATCGGTACCTTGGTAAGATTCTCGACCAACTCAAAGTACGGAGCAAGATATAGTAGATTCTACAAACTCCCAACTATCGAAGGAATCATTTTTTAGAACTAAAACGTAAAAGAAATACGTCATCTGTCCTCGAAACTACGAAAGCTAATACTTTAAAAAAGCCACTTTCCCTCAGCGGCACTTCATCGACTGCTAGCGTAAGTATTTCTGCAAATACAAACATAAACAATGGACTAGGAAAAATACCAGCGAAACAATACGCAAAGAAAAAGAAAGTTGAAAAAAGTTTTGAAGAGAAAATGGCTGAAATTTATGAATCTTTTAAACCGTGTAACAGTGTATTCGATGAATTAAATAATCTACCGTGTAGTCTCGCTGAGTTTGTACAGTTCTTCAAAAATACCTTTGGTTAAGATGATATGTTTGATGAGGTGCAAAATATATCTAGCAATAAACAAGTTGCCATCAATTTAATAGACAAAATGTGTAATATATTGGTATTGGTACTAATGGCTGAGTGTGTGCTGCGTGTGTACGTACGACTAGTGAAAAGGAAGCTAAACAATAAATACATCAGAGCTGTGCTGGCCTTGAGCAAGAGCACATGTGTACATCCGGGTCGCTCTCTCCGTGCCGTAATTACTATTGTACCGTTTTCTAATTACACATAGTTATAAATGAATTGGTGTTATTTAATAATATACCTATACATAACAAAATGTATCCCACAGTTACTACTAGTTCGGTAAAATCTAAACTTACAACAATTAAAAGCAAATTATATCAAAGTAACTTTGATAAAAATACCAAATTAAGCCAAAGTGAAAATGAAATCAGTGACTGTAGAGACTGATTTATATTAGAATTTAAAAAAAAAAATAAACTTAAACAAATAAATTTAATTTAAATTAAAATAAAATATAAAATAAATAACAATTTATGCACATCTAATACAATAACATCAGTTATAAGTCACTACGTATCTTGTTCTGAAATGCTCAAAGTATAAGCAAACAGAGGAGAGAGCTCCCAGTTCTGCTACTCAACGCAGATATCTTCTTGTACGTGGAATCTTGGCTTCAAGTCGATGCTGATAATAATGGTAAGAAGATTAATTGTACACTTACTCCGGGTTTTGTCTAACTACAGAAAAATCGTGATATCTCAATAGGAGGAGGTATTCTTGTTATGGTCCATAAAAGTATTGCTTTTAAAGTTATAATAATAGACTCTTCGGACAGTAGCATGGAACTATGTAAAATACTTCTAACTGTTACCATACCATCTATCGATATTATTGTTCGTTATAGAGCCAAGGGCGATCTTTTACAAGAACAATGGAATTCGATACTTAAACATACTGATAATAATTTTCCAAATTTACACGTTGGTGATTTCAATGCACATAATACAAATTAGAACTGTCGCAAGACAAACAATGACGGTGTTAAACTTGCGCGCATCGTGGAAGATTACCACTTATTTCTACATAACCCAAACACTATAACTCTCATAAATCCGTCCAATAATAACCATTCAAATATCGATCTTGTTTTTTCAACTCTTGATATGGAAGACAAAATTAATCTACAAGTTCGTGATGATCTTCTTGGCTCTGATCATTTTCCGATTTTTTTTACAGTCAACTTAGATAAAAATAAGTACAAAAGAAATTATTTAAAATTAAAACTCTTCGTACAAACTAAAACAAATTTACAACAGAACTGAACTACAATTTTCCAACCTTTGTAACAAACGATTTTGTAAATTTAGAGCCAAACGTTATCTATAAAATTGTCACTATTATAGTTTTAGTACTTATAAAAAAAAGAAAAATGGACCTTTCAAAAAGTTTGCCGGAACTATTAACTTTAACGCACGTCCAAAATATGTTTGGAATACATACAAAATTTTAAAAGACAAATAGACTTAAGTACAACCAAGAAACGTTAATAGCAATCTTCAAAATTCAGAAATAATAAAGTCTACGTTAAATACAATAGAATGTACCGCTTGATCCAATAATAAACAATTTCTGTATCGAGTCAAATGGGGTTCTCACCCAAGCACTTTACTAACTCTATACAAAAGTTTTGTTCGTTATCTTATTGATTACAGTAGCTTTGTCTACTTTCCTACAGTAGTTTTTCATTCAGAAAAGCTGGATAAAATTCAACTAGAATGCTTAAGATCAGCCCTGGGTTGTAAAAAAACCAGTCCAAATAATGTTGCTCTTGCGGAATCCAAGCTATAGTCAATACTAGAACGAACTAAATGCTTGTGTAAATGCTGTTTAACTAAAGTTATGTCAAATTCGAGCCTCCTGGTCTTCAACACAATTCAGTCTATTATGCAGGATAAAACAAGAACAAATCTAACTAATAACACGAGGCCTATTCTACTGAAAAAATGCATAATTGACATTGAGAAATGACAAATTAAGACTCACAAACATTTAAGTATTTACTGCTTCAACTATAATGTAATCAAAACAAATCTATTACTAAGTGTTGACTAAGGCCATCAGAGGAAAGATGCAACAGACCAAAATGTTATATTAAATAATTTTCTCCACGACAAGAATTCTCATGCTTTGTTTACTGATAGTAGTAAAAACACGAATCAAATAGTTTTGTTGGTTCAGCTTGCTTTTATGCTAATGTAAATAAAAAATAGGTCAATCTATTCCTATGAATGTCTCAATTTGTACTGCTGAATGTGTAGCTATACTAAAAGCTTTACAACTGATTGATCACAGTCAATATACAAATGTGACAATAATAACAGATTCACTAAGCGCTCTACAAAGTTTAGAATCGATAAAAATAAACAGTAAAGTAAGTAGGGTATTTTGAAAATTAAACAAACATACAATGTTATCACATCGAAAAATCCAAATAAAATAATTGACTTCATATGGTGCCCATCTCATATTGGAATATTGGGCAATGAGGTATCAGATTCATATACAAAAAGGTAGCAAAATCATATACAAATAAAACCCCCAAAAAAAATTGTATATCACCTTTGACAGACTGATCTCAGAATTAAAAAAAAGTATCATACCTAAATACAAATATTTATTGCCTCAATCAGTCTATCTTCAAAGGTACAACATATTTTAAAATGTACCATAATAACTCACCTAAAACGTGGTTCTAAAACTCTAAATTTAATCGAAATACAATAGTTTTAATAAATAGATGTAGATCCGATCACTATAACCTAGCAGCCTTATTGTTTAGGGTTAATATTATAGATGAGCCCTTGTGTGCCCAGTGCGGTAAATTTAATGAAGACCTTAACCATGTTATATGACAAGACCCGCTCTAAAATAACCAAAGACTAGACTTGAAAAAAAGTGTTTGTAGATTAAAGGTTCAATTACCATTCAATATTGACAATTTACTGTGTTATCCAAATTCTAAAACTTGTGAACGTATTGATTAATTCTTAGATTTGATTGACGGACCCGCGTAAAAAATGTATGCATGTGAGATGAATATATATTTTGCTAAAAGTGTTTAAAAAAAGTAAAAAGCAAATTCAGCCTATTATAAGTATTGAAAAGCTAAAAAAAAAAAAAAAAAAAAAAAATTTCGAAGTAAACTTGTGGAATATGTTGTGCCGCGTGGAGCGACGAGTTAACAGCAGCCGACATTCTCCATGTATTCAGCTCAAAGAAACAGACAACATGTTTATGTTTACTCTAATATCTTTTGAAAATGACCGATAACACGCATTTTTCTAAATAACATTGGAAAGAGCATTATCAGAAATGTTAGTCATTAGTTTTTTAAAAACTTGGCCAATCATACCATAAAGATAATCAAGCTTAACGGTAAAAATTTCATAACCTCCCATAAGGCCCGTGTTACAAATTCAATGTTTTAAAAGCTTTTGCTCGAAATTTTGCCCGATGACCTATATTGAAATTTTGAAGGCAGGTTCATATTCATATACTTAATAATATCTGTAAGTTTCAATTTTGTGGCACAACTTTTATTTGGGTGAAGAGCTTTATTCAGTACAAAAAGTTACCAGATACTTTTTCAGATTGTCTCGCTTCTAACGATTTAAAAAAAAGTTTGATAAGTTAAATGGCATAATGCATTGTGCAGTGCTGTGCAGCAGCACGTGTTTTAAGCTGTTTCAGTTTGCACAATCGCTTCTAACTTAATAAAAATGCCAAGCATAGTTGGGCTTCAAAGTCCTTATCTGTTGAAAATCAAACTAGCCTCAGGCTATGGGTCGCTTGTTACTAAAAACCTGCTAAAACTGTTTATTCTCAATCATAAACGTGATTAAATAATGCTTTTCGTGTTATTTTTCATAATCAGTATATTATCCCACATTGTTTAATAAAAACTATACATATTTTCTTTGTAGGGACTTCTAGTAACCCGTTTTAAAAAGTAATGAATAATTATGTAAAAAAAAAATTTCAAAACGCAGCAAGGTACAATATTCTTAATACTATATCGTTAATTTGCTTCCTAAATCTTACGTTTTTATTATCTTGAATTGATCTTCAACACATCAGTATACTATAGGTAGATGAACAATGAAGTATTAACAATTGCCAATGTTTAAAAATTTGTAGCACACTTGTAAATCGTCGTTTAGATTTTGAGGATGTAATTTTATTCAGAAACACCAACTAACCGAAAAACTTTTGATAAAAACTGTTGAATAACTAGACAGTCTTAAGAATGTCTGTTAATTTTTAAGCCTAATTCAAAGAGTACTGTTTAAGTACCAGCGGATCAAAGGTGAGTTCACCACAAGTGTCTTGTTGCTTGTTGTAGATATGGCCGTGCACGGCAGAGTCCCCTTAAATTTACGAAACCATTAGTCTCGCGCAATTCAAAATTCTTAAAGTTGGGCTTTCGAATTGAAACATTTTGTACTATTTGGAATTTTTTTTTTTTTACTATAGTGAAAGAAAAGATGTCTGATACTTAAAAGTTTTTAGATAACAAAGCAAAAATAATTAGATAGTCACACCTAGGCATCATAAGCAGCTAAAAATGAAATAGAAAGATTTTTTTGCCCATCTTACGAGTATGCACATTATTTTTTTTAATTGATCATAAAAACACATTAGGAAACAATAAGTTGACACCGCTTATAGAAAAGTTTTGATCATCCAATGCGTCGTTACAAAATATTGGCTTTATGAAATATCGCCAGATATTGTATAATGATACATATACCTTTTTGAAATGTTTGAGGAGAATCATATGGTCTGGATATTACTAAACTATATTTAATTAAAATTTATGCATGTACTCATACAATTAAACAGTAAATATGGTTGAAAACTTTCGAAACGACTTACTACCTAAAACATAAGATATTTTCAAAACAAATTTTTACTCTCTGCAGATACCACTTTTTCCACTAGTTCGAGCTCCGCGCCATGGTCAGCTGCCGAACGATACACGCATCCTACTCGACGAGAGCATACGTCATAGGATAGGGGCTGGGGCACATGTGCACCTGCGAGGCGAGAAGAGGAAATCTGGAAATGGGCATATAGACCAGAGATTATATATATATATATATATATATATATATATATTGCAGGGAGAGGAGGAGAACTGAGAAGTGTCTGTTTTAGCTGAGAGGTGCGAAAGCGATCGGTAAATATTTTTCTATAGAGCGCACTATACGTATATATATACTGTCTACGTACATCCCACGTGTAACTGACACGCTTTAACCAAATGGATAAACCTGACTATAAATACTAGAACTATTTGATTAACACTTTTACTAATTATGATAGGTATGAACGATACAATACTATAACCTAAGCTCCGGTTCTTTTCGATGAACATATGCAACTTTGAAATATATGCTGACCGCTGCGTCAGTAGTTAAGGTGACTAATGCAGAAGCAGATCGCTTATATTTGCAGTCATAGGCTCGAATCTCGCTAAAATCTTAATTATTTTTTGTTTTGTTTAATCTATCGGGCTATTGAATTTTATTTATCATTTGATTTTTAATTAATATCACGGCAACTTTTGTCACTTTTGTAAAAAAAAACTTGTCTGCAATGCAACGAATTAGGTACACATATTCACAAAATTATACCATGTAGAATGATACACGTCTGGATAATTGTCAGCAAAAACTACCCTGCTAATGGTAATGTTTTATAATATGAACAAATGCAGTATAATTATTTTATGCAATCTCTTATAGTGACGACTGAATCTTCATCATATTTTTAAAATTAAAACGTACAATCAGACGAGAGAGAGAGAGAGATAGAGAGAGAGAGAGCGAGAGCACAATGATATTGTTATCCAGTTTTAGCTTTTTGATTTCCGAATAAATGAGCACAGTTTAACGATATTCTTGAAAGTTATTTACAAAAATTTGCAAAAAACGTGTCTCAGAGTAACAGTTTTGAGTAAGTGATATCTCAATTTTTTACATTACAGTAAACCAAGAAAAAAAAAAATTTTTTTTGAATTAGAGCATAAAATAAATAAATTTCCCCACAGACTTTTTTTCATTTGAAGTTTGGTGTTTTATAATTTTTTAGGCCACAATTTTCATAAGTACACAAGAGAGTTTTGCAATTCTGTGCAAAGATAGTTCATAACTGGACGCCTAGAAAAACATATCTTTTTTTTAAAATCGATCTATTAATATCTGCCCGAGTATGTGAGGAACACAATTTATTTTTTAGAATACAGTTATAGAAGATTCACGATAAGACATTGACATTTTCTGGCCACTAGGTTTGTTTCTTCGCAAAATAATAAAGGTATTAGGACAGTTTCAGGGTTTTAATCTAATATCTGGTGTTTTTTCGATACCAACAAAATCTTTGTGTATAATGCACATTATATACATATATAAAGCGTTATTTACAACGAAGGCAAGTCATAAAAACATAAAAATTATGTGAAAAAAAACCAGAGGTACAAAAAAACTCACTTCATTGAAATGTATATGTGATCAGTTACACTTGAATACACTTAACATATTTACAGAAATACATACGTACACACCTACGTACATATATATACGGACAGACATATATTCACATATCTTCATTTGCATATATATTAGCAGATATTTCTCATAAGTTACCTACTTTGGGCGTCTACTTATAGGTATATCGTAAACCGACACGGTGGCGCAATGGTAGAATCGCAGTTCCGTCAATCAACGATGTCCAGCAGCATTTGGCGCGGCTGGTACTTGGATAGGTGGCCGTTCCAGTCTCGTCGTTTCGCCTTTGCTGTTTTTCTTCGAGGGTTGATTAACTGTTTCTCTGTCATTGCGGACAACGTGAGCGGGAGGTGTGCAGGAGTTTAGTCCTGGTGCCTATGCCCAGACGTGGACATAGACTCCCGGTCGGAA
>JAPYYV010023379.1:0-15743 GCA_030522625.1 Copidosoma aretas
GCAATCCCCGAAGTTTCGAGCGCCGCTCCGATGGTGCTGCATCGAAAATCCCGGCGGCCCTGCGCATAAGGTCCCCGAAGATACGAGTATTTTGTATCGAATGTGGAGGTGAAAAGTAACTTTGACGAAATTGAGGCTTTTTTGCGTTCGGAAGAATTCCATGAGTCTCTCTGCGAGAATTTCAATCTCCCACATGCTTTGAAAAACATGAAAAAATTATACCCTGTTTTTGGACTTTTTCAAGTTTCTCGATGTACTTTGCTCGGATATTAGAATAAGTTCATCGATATTCGTTGAAGTTTTTCTGATTTAGTTCCACAGTTGTGGGGTAAAAATTTTCTTTGAAACTTTGTGAATTTTGAATTCGATAAAAAACAAGGTATTCACGAAAAAATAATTGTAAGAACGCGTTTATACTTATTTTAGCCCAATGAATAAGGAAATTATCAAGAGAACTAAAAAATGTTTTTTGGATGAGCACAGAAGAAAAAACATTGAAAAGCTTGAGGTAGTTTATGCAAAAGTAGTTTTCATACAAAACCGTTGCAACACGATACATGCATTGCTAATACCGATGTGCATAAGAGGTTGAGGTTTTATGACGATCTATTGCTCGTTGTTCCAGGAGTATTCAACTTCAAAGTAACATAATTTAACACAGCATCTATTGTACGTAACTAATTTTAAAATACGTTAATGCATATAAAGAGATCAAAAACATGTCACGTGACTTTTGATTCTCAACTTTTCATGTAACTAATATTTTTCATTTTTTGCTTTCTCACAGAGGAAGCTTTGCTGCCAAGCTTCTCATGATAAACATCCGCCAAATGTAAACAAACTATCATGAAATTCAAACAAAAAAGAAATAGGAAATTCCATTTAAAGCAGCAAACACACAACGATATTGTATTAGAAATTCAACCCTCTACAGTGTAAATCATTAGCTGTCAAAATCTGCCTATTTGGTATTAATCAACAACTTTTCTGGACGCTGAATAGAATTTTGAAGAAAACATCAATCTTAAAATCAGTGTTTTGCATACTGTGTGACAACTCTGCAGTATCAATCAATTGATCAAATAATTAGTCATTCACGAGTCGTTTTTGAATGCGTAAAATTTCGTATTAATTTCAAATTCATCACTTCCTAAATACAACATCTATCAAAACATCGTCACCCCGATGAATACCTTTAAATCCAAAACCACATAGAAACATCCGCGCGCGCATAAGGCAAAAGTCAAACGGATTATCGTCCATTACATAACAACGTCGCGCGCGTCCCGCTTCCCAAGCAAAGCGAAAAGTATTCATACTCCAGCAGAACCGTACTTACACACGTGAACTACACTCACTTAGGAGACAATCGCGCACCACGACACGATGTTTCAAGAGTCGCAACACAGAGGGATATCACCGAAAAGCTTGCGCCTTGGACGGCCACTCGAGGCTAATACACTTCAAACAAACCGCACGCGCATCATCCATATGGATGTGTGAAAATACCCAAGTATACGTATGTACAAAACGCGCGAGTATTGATACGCACGTGCGAGAACCGATGATACGGTCGTATAAATACACGCCGATACGATCGGGCGACTAGCTAATTATACACCCAAGCCGGACCAGAGGAAAATAAAAACGAGAGAGAGAGAGAGTATCTTTCTCCAAGAGACTGGACAACGAATATAAAGTGCCCATTCAACTACAAACCGACCGCGTTTTGTAACAGCCGGAAAATTCGCGCTGGACCCACGCAATCGTCCAGAATAGAAACGACGATGAGGACACGTTGACGACACCGCTTACACATATACATACACAGAGCCCCTTTTATAAATATTCCACTTCCCCGGCCTAATGTCTCGTGCGAGGCGCTCGCGCGCGTGGGTTACACACTACACATAACCGCTCCGTATTTTTGGAGCCGACATTTGTTGGGTGGAATTTATGGTTCGACGGGACGACACTTTTTTTGTTGTTTTTTTTGTTTTTGTTCCCGAGCATACAGCATAATATATGACACACAAAACGCGTGTGGCGATTTGCTTTGATCACATCTAGATTTTCCACGCGGGGATGTTAACACGCGAAATGAAAAGGTGGTGAATTATACGTCCCGGGCGCGTGACTGATACACCGACTATACATCGGATCAACGCGTCGCGTGACCGCCCCGCGAGAAATAGACTATACACGAAGTGCCATTGATTACTCTTCGAACCTTTTTTTCTCTTTTCTTCATTCAATTTTAGCCCGGAGAAAAAAAACTCTCCTCTCTACGGAACCACGATTCCACTGGTATGGATATTTCCATGCGCGCCCACGCGCAGAAGCGAGACAAAAAAAACAGCGGAGGAAAGAGGAGCGCAAGGTGTGCGGCGTCTGATTCAGAGCCGCGCTGCGCACGAGAGGGACGCGTTATTGTGCGCAACAGCGCACCTGGCCCCTCTCGCTCCTCCTATATATACATGCACACACACATATATAATAATAATAATAATAATAATAATAATAATAATAATAATACCTGACCTCGGGCCCCGAACCACCAATGCCCGGTGTATTAATGGGGCGAGCGAACTTTGGCGAAAACAAATCGACGAGCGGCGAACAGCTGCACCGACGACGCTGACACCACCTACCGGCATCATCATGACCATTACCATTATATCACCACCACCGTCATTATACACCTTTTTTTCGGAGACGATGGGTACACGTACACAGTATATAGGTACTGCGCCCGAGGACCGGTGATGCTGCGCGCACCTGTTGGGTCGCGGTGGTGGTGGCGGCAGCTGAGTCGCGTGCTGCTGACGTTGCGCACGAGTCGCGTATAATGACGGGGCCCGCAGAGGGACGCGTGTAATTTTCGAGTTCGTCGGCGGGGGAGGGAGAAGGGGGGGGGGGTGGGGCCCGCACGATCCGCGTTTCCGCCCTTGGAGCGCGTCGCTTTTTCCGACGTGAGTAATCGATTTTCCGGGCGTAGTCTGTTCGGGGGATATTCTCTCGGGGCTCTCTTCGGCAATTATGCAGTCCGAGCGAGGGTAATTATTAGACGCGCCTCTGGACCGAGCTTAGCTCGGACTTTGGATGCTATTCCTGCAGGATGTGTGTACATATTGTGTAAAAATATAGTGTAGCAATGCACCAGCTGCTGTCGGATGAATGGATGAATGCTCGGGACGGGAGAAGTTAATCGTCGGCTTACACGTTTTGGGGATACGTCGAGCTGAATGGGAAGTAAATAAATTAACGCCATATGCTGGTACGAAAGTTTGTAGGACATCCCGAAGGTATGATGAAGATGCTGGTAATGACGGTCCACGAGATGAGGTCGTCGTTGATGATTTTGTTCTTTCAATCACTCCGCTACTGTATACATAATACCGTCGAATGAGGGATTCAACTTTTTCGTGCTATCAAATGTGTGCAGGTTGGTACAAAATATGCAATAGTACATATCATGGATCATGGTTAACGAACGATGCAAAGTGAGCAATCGAAAAAAATCGTCCTGAATCGCACTTCCACCCAACAACCGCGCACAAAAGCGAACTTCACGCAAATGAGCCGCAAAACGAGGCAGGCGGAAGATCACAGAGATAAATATACAGCCGAGAGTCGGTATTATACATTTTACGAAAACCCGGCGTCAAACGCTCGCCACCTTGACCTTCCGCACCGCAGCAGCACGGCTGCGCTGCATCGGAAGACAAGACGGTGGGCCGCCGGCGCGCCACTTTTACGGGCCTAGAAATACAGATCTCGAGAGAGCGAGAGATCGGCTCGTAAATCACGCCGCAGGTATGGACAGTGAGTAAACTGCAATGTCCCCCCCCCCCCCCCCCCCCCCCCCCTCACCCACCCCCCCCGCCCCACCCCCCGCCCCCCCCGCCCCGACCCCGCCCGCACCCCCCCCCCCCCCCCCCCCCCCCCTGATATTGTATATACCTGACGCTGTAAAACGCGCGCCACACGCCGGCGCGAGCCCAGCTTGACTCTCCCTTTCGTCCCCAGCGGCAGCAGCAGCAGCAGCAGCAGCAGCAAAGATATTGTTGTCACCCGAACAACACGTCCCAATGCGAACTTTTCGCCGGACGTCTCGAGCCGATGGTACATCCACGGCGTGTTTTTCTTGGCCTTGCGCCGAGCTTATAGCTGCGCTGTGCGAAACATCTGCGTCCTTTGAGATGCAAATGGGGATTTATTTTTCTGTTTTTCTCGGTTTTCCGGGACCCGAACACCTAGGAAAGGGGGGGCACTGGGGGGAAGCTTTCTCGGAGTCCGGGGACAGAAGGAGGAGTTTTTGCTCTCGAGATTATTCCCTGCAACTCTGCGCGCGCGTTACGTATACGTAAGTATATATGAATAGCGTTTGGAGCTCGGCGCTGATGTAACTTCAGAACAATGTTAATCGACTTCGAACGGAGGTGTCCCTCCTTTCGCGGTATCAGATGCGGCCACGACAATCGAAATCCGTGAGTTGTACCATTAGGCGCTGGAGATTCCAGCCCGAGCATTTGTTCGGTGAATTTCGTTTCTTTCGAGTATATTATAAACAACGACCGTGCAGGCGATAGCTGCAGGCGCGCACGCTGTGTTACATTAAGACGAGGGAGTTGGGGGGAAAGGTTACAAGAGGTAGGATGATTTTCAAAGAGCAAACACTCGACAGCGGTGGCCCGTAGAAATTCGAGCCCACCTGTACGATGGAGGCCTGTGGATAGAGAGGGCGGCGTCGACAGATTCCGGGAAGGAAGAGACGAACGAGTAGGTATCCATGCAGGCACAGGAGGAGCCGATGAAAACGGCCTCGCAACTCTTTGCCCGTGTGGCTTTCGGGTAGTCACACTTCTGTCCCGGGAGTGCGTATGGTGACGTTGGGCCAACGCCTCTTGTCCGTTGCGAAGGCGCTTGTATATACCCACACACGGGAGGCACGCCGAGACCCACCGGGTTACTTTTTTTGAAGCCGAAGAGGAGGAGGGAGCAACGACGGGCAACTCTGGCTCTCTAATTGCCGCGATATTTGTTTCTTAATTGGGTATTGATGGCCGGCGCGTTGGGCTTGCGCTCGGATCGAGTTTGTATGCTCGTATAGGGGCACGGATACACATTTGCGCGAGGAGGAGGAAAAAATCAGGCCTACCGGCGACTCTTAGGATCTTCCCGGCTCGGCTTTGCGAGATTTAAAGAGTGATATGACATACAGGTACACGAGGATTCCCCCTAACGAGCCGGAGGAGAGAAATTAAAAATATACAGTCCGGGGGTGGGGGGGATCGTAGCAGGGGGCGCGAGAAACTTTTGGCCCGCAAAAAGAAAAAAAATAAATAAACTCGACAGTCGGGCGCTGCTGTCCCTGATAGGAAAATCAAAAACTTTCCAGACAATCAGCGCGCCGAGAGCGCACGGCGGAATTCCTCGGATGGCCGAACTTTTTTTTTCTTTCAAACTTTGGAATTTCAGAGGCGACGGTTCGGAGAGAGCCGAGTCACGTGCGGCGGTGATAGCGGGTGGTGCTCTATTTTTGGTGGAGCATACGGGGCAGTGATAGATCGAGTCGTCGAGTTGAGAGCACGAAACGAAACGTGACCCAATTAGCCCGAGGCTATGTACTACCTGTGCGTGTATAATATACTTTTGATCGTGAACGAGTAGTCTTCGTCGTATAATGACATATATATCCGAGATTGGACCAACCTGATGACTTTTCGCCTGTTGTTCGGGTGTATGCGGCGCGCCATGTCCGGATCGACGTGCATCAATTTTTTGTGCAGCTCCTCGTTACTCGCCCCGTCGATTCGTCGAACTTTGATCGGCGATTCCTCCCCCGCGCTGCTGTCCTCGCAGTCGTCGTCGTCGTCGTCGTCGTCCTCGTCGTTGTCGCCGCCGCCATTGGCCGGCTGTTTCGGATTGTCGACGAGCGTCTGCCAGATCAGGGACTCGATGTAGTAGTTCGTGCCACCCACAATGATCGGCGTCCTTTTGCTTTTTATCAGACTGTCCATCTGTATGTGTCAAGGATAATAACCCCCTTCTCCTCGTGCAGCTCCCCCCGCTCTCTGTACCTACGGCTCGAGCTTCCGAGAATAATAATAATAATAACAATGTCGTTCTGTTGAAAAATGTGCAAAAAAAGATGTAATAACAGCAAGAGCTAGGCTGATTGATCGATGTACCAACAGATCGATATCGCGGCAAAAGGATACGATCGACAGGGCCCTGTTCCTGAAGTCGACCACCGTGAACTCGTTGAGCGGATCTACGAGGTCGAGCATGTGGTGCACCGCCTGGGACCGCTCCTCCTTGGTCACCTTCGCCGTCACGATGTTCAGGCCCTTGTAGACCTGGAAACGAAACACATTCCATCAGTATTTTTCGTCCTCTGCGTTGCACATGTTGGCACGGCGATATATGTACGTGTAGTTCGGTGTAAATAATATACTATACCCTCGAAGCACCTGTAATCATCGTGAAGGTATAGCACGCGAACGATATTACACGGCATCCGTGGTGCTACGACTGTACGGGAACTCTCTCGCTTTTCTTTTAGGGCAGCGCATGATATTGTACTACGTATATTCGGAGTGTTGACAGGCAGCAGGGAAATGGAACTAACATCACGCTGTGCCTTCTGCCGTTGTTAATGAACGTGAAAGGTCGATCGTATCTTGTGGCTTTCGGGATTTTCAAGGTGGAATAATATTGGTGTTGGAAAATTTCGCTTCCCATACCAATGCTAGAAACACTCGGAAGTATACGCTACTTAGTAAACAGATGTTATTCTTATGTGACATTATCAAACGTTTCTTGTAATAGTCTTTGATGATTAAAAGTAGAGAACAAATGGGAAATAATCAGAATGATTGCCATGATTAGTTGTCAACAAATTTATTCAACACGAACTGCGGCCTTGCAAAATTATTAAAATCGTCATAATTGTCTCGATAGGTGGAAGGAGGATTTTAGTCGCAATTTGCATCAAAAATTTAAATTGACTTCAAGACTTATTTTATTGTGTCTCTTCGTGTAAAACCAACACTAAAACTCAATAGGTCAAAGCTAATTTTCAGCTCGACAAAACCGGGGGTGTTACAAGGCTGGAAAGGAACAAAAAGGCCGATACGAACCGAGGCGGGAACGAAATATACTTCTGGATCGCACGAGCATGCGCCTCCCAAAAGGAGAAAAAAAAAATAAACAAAGAACGAACGAGCCAAGAGAGCCGGGAAAGGTGGACGATCGGTGGAATCACAAATGCCATCTCCCCCGGCTACAGCCCTCTCCTGCTCCTCCCCCCCGGTATGCGCGCCGGCCAACATAATATTATAAACAGCATTCCTCGGCTGGTCGTCGTCGTCGTCTCGGCAGGTGACTTAACTCCCGTACCTCTTTTTCATCTCCTCCTCCATCCTATATCCCATACTCGGCGAGCCCCGCGCGTGTTACAAGTCCTATGCGAGCGGCTCTCTCGTGACGCGCGAGTCGCGTGACTCTCTCCCGGTATACAGCCGGTACTCTTTCCCCCCCCCCCCCCCCCCTCTGCGGCGTCTTTCTTTCTTTGTACTAGCGACGGTTGTTCCTCGCGCTGCCGGATTTTTTGGAATAAATTGGCGTCCGAACGGGCCGTTTTAGCATCACCGATTTGTTACACAGTGATTCCGAGATGCTTAAATAAATTGTACCCACTAACTACGATTATTGATTAGTGTACGAACATCTCAAGAATAAATAACAATTTGAAAAATTTAATTTTGACCATTTTTGGCGCATTCTCCGCTATTTTCGCAAAACATCTTTTTTTACATTTTTGCAAATGGTGGCAAAACTCAGAAACATTTTTCAACCAAATTTATTATCAAAGCTAGATATTACAAATACCTACAATTTTAGCCCCGAAAAAAGTTTCTAGGACCATTAGAAGTCCTGTAATTGAATGTCCAAAAATGGCCATTTTCAGCGGTTTTTATTTTTTTGTGGAAAAAGTTGCGGACCGATTTGGACTCATAAAAACTCATTTTCTTTGTATTTCTGAGCGCTAATTGACAATATATTTTTTGTTCTTCGCATCGAAAATTGCAAAAAACCTGTTTTACGGACCTTTTTTCACATAGGTTCCGTGAAAATTTGCTTTACAAAAATATACTTAGCTATTTCTGCAAAAGCGGACGGAAGATTTTTTTTTAACGGATAAACCAACTCGCCTGCACTGTATGGGATAGCACTATATGGTGAGAACTGCAAAAGATAGAGAAGACACACACACAGAGACGGTGCGAAAATCCGTTGCGGTCCAGCTTGGTCAACCACATCGCAGACTTAGTTGCCTGTCTGCGCATGTGTGTGTGTGTATACGTATCCACAGATTGGCCTGTGAAAACCGGTTTTAAAGCCGAGATAACCAGAGAGAAAGAGAGAGATAAAGAGGAGGAAATGACGTGGACGTAACTATAAGCTACAGAGCGAGGGGTATATATATGCATGGGGAGGGAAGCTTGAATGGCCAACAGCAGACTCCTATATAGATTCGCAACGGCGTTCCGCTCCATTCACAGTGCACACTTATACATATACATAGTATACACTCTGCAGAGTAAAAGAGAGAGAGAGAGAGAGAGAGAGAGAGAGAGCTCTGGACCCACTTTTCCTCACCTCCCCTCCCTCCCGACCCCACAACAGCGCGCATAATATCTGCTGCCTCGGCGCCTCTGCACTGCACTGACACTGCACTAGTAACTTTTCCTATGGATGCATTTGAGCAGTCTCTCCGCACGCGGAGATCGGCCGGAAGCACGGATAAGCAGATGCCAAAGCTCATCGCTCGCCGATCTCTGGCTCCCTTTGCCGATTCGGGCAGACGCGAGCTGAAACGCATCGGGATGAAGGGAAGTGTATAGAGTACTCCATTAAACGTCGGCGACATTCTAATCCATACCGGTCGGTTTTCAGCACGGGCGAGGAGGAGGAGGAGGAGCCCATCACCAACAGAAGCTCCCGGAGATGAAATCTGAGGAAAAAGCCGTGGAACGTTTCGAGTTTCGCCGTGGAATCGAGTCGGACGAGCGGCGGTGCTTTCTCTATTCGATGGTTCGTGGAAATATGGATGGGTTTACTGAGAAAAAAAGGAAAGAAAAAAGAGGAGCCGATCTGAAAATTAAAACGCCGAATCTGATGGAAAATCGGTAATGAAAAATCCTTCCGACGAGTCCCGGCGATCGACGGGCGATGAATGCCGGGCCGAGTTTTGGAAATCGATAATCGGCTTCGTACACCAAAATATGGGCGAAGGATTATATTTTACGGGCATATAAGTATATAGGTTCCATCTCGATCTCGAGGGATGCTTGTTGTGCATACTTTGATACACGCACGATATGGGCGCGGATCGGCGTTTGATCGGGAAAGCGAGGCGCAGAGCAGTGGAAAATGTCGAGAGATCGTACCGACTGATTATGGACACGCGTGCGCTTTCCGTTCCTTAGGTCTTCTTCTCTCACCGGTACAACGTATATCGAGGCAGCGATCGAGCGACGCTTTTTTTTCGTCTCTCGATTATGCTAATCGCGCGTAAACATGTTTTTTTTTCATCCACACGCGCTCGCCTCCCTTTGATCCGAGCCCTGCAACGACTGAAACACACCAAAAACGTTCGGAAGCATCGGTCCTGGATCTTCAAACCCTGCTCGCTCTCCAGTGTATATATGTATGTATGCGATGTTTGTTGTAACTTTGGGCGTAGTAAAACACACCTGCTGCCGCTCGCAGTTTACGATCGACGGGTTCAAAATATTTGGCCGGCCGGAATAATCCAAACGTCCGTCAGCGACCGGGGCAAGGCCCGCGGAAACGTGTATCGCGCGCCACCTCCGGCTCTTTACATAACAGTGAGCGGCGGTGGGGGGGGGGGATCAAGAGCCCGAGAGAGCTCGTCGTTGCAAAAAAGCGCCCATTCAGCTGCTGCTCGATGCCGTATGTATACGCACGTATAGACGGAGCGCGCGCAGTCAACAACCTCGAATTTACGCGCGAGCGAAAATAGAGAGAGGGAGAGACAGCGTCCTTGGAGAAGTAAAAAAAGAGACGGACAGAGAAACACTCAAGATCATTGGCAGCGGCAGTCTCGCGGAGCACACAAAAGTATTGAACGCTCGAGGGGGAGAGGGCATTAGCATATACGCGTACTCCACTCGCGGACTCTTGAATGAAAGTGGAAGTGCAGAGAGAGAGAGAGAGAGAGTGGGAGGCGGGGGAGGGGGGGATGTTTCATCCCGGCGTCCTTGGCATTGGAGCGCAGCAGACGGGAAGAGCCCGTAGCTTCCGCCGGTGTATCCACTGTAACTATACAATACATGTATTATATAGTAGTTCGGAATGTATGTAAATCGCGGTGGACCCCGCCAAAGTTGAGTGCTCCGATGTCGACGCTGCTGCGGCTCTTCCCGCGCTTGGCGCGAGTCTCGGTACCCCCGGGGCGTCTCTGCTTTACAGGTGGAGGATATGGGGCCGGTAAGTGTCTCGGCTGGGCGTTCGATCCGTCCGCTTCCTCGGGGAGAAAGTTCTGCAGCGTTGAGCTAGTACATTACGCCACTAGGGCAGAAAGTAAAAAATTGAGTGCCCAAAGGGCGCGCTTGTTTTACTTTGTGACCGAGTCTCGTATATTATTTTTCTTGCCGAGGGCGCAAAGTGCAATTTTGCGCCCGTGGGCACCTTTTGGGCCCGAGAATATACTTTTCCTACTTCGGGCGTTTTTGAGAGGCTGATGCGCCCTCGGTAGGAAAAACAGTGTCCGCCACTCAAGTGCGATCCAACCAGGGCCCTGGAGGCGATCGCACTTTTGTTACAAAAACTACTATTGCGCTCTAGGACAGAAAAAATTTTTCTGCCCGTGGGCGCAAAGTGGTTTCAAGGGCCCAAAGAGCGGCCAGAGGGCGAAAAGGCTCTGCTGCACTTTGGGCCCATGGTAAGAAGAATTTTTTTCCCTCGATCATTTCCGGGAGACGTTCCGGCTGGTGGAGAAAAACACGCGAGCGAGTTTTTGAATTTCATCGGGATGACGGGAGTTTGGCGATTCGCGGATGGCGTTGGCTTGAAATGGAAAAGGCCGCTCCTCTCTGACAGCGGTTCGTTATGCAAAATAAAAATCGGCCCCTCTTTCAAGAGTCCGGACGTGGAAAGGTCGTGGAGGAACAAAAAAAAAAAAAAAAAGAAATCCGTGGGACTCTCGGACGTATCCATTCATCCGCGCAAGGAAATAATTTACGAGCGAGTTATCGGCGCGTGTGTTTCGAAACCCTCCCGCCCGTATCGTTCCTGTGTTTATTTGTTTTTCGGCTGTACACCGGCTATTCTGATTCTGGTTTGACGATCATGATCACCACCATACCATCGGCGCCGCGACCGGCTTTGATTTTTCAATCTCGAACAGAAATCACAGCCGCAACAGTCATCCGGAGACCTCTGCCAATGGGATCCGCCATATGAGTATTTGCCAAACGTAAAACATCGACGCTCGCCGCGACCGTTTGGAATATCAATTCTCATGCGCGCGCTCTCGCTCCGCGCGGCTCCGAAGGCCTTTTAGACTCGATTTCCGAGAACAGAGAGCAGCAGCGCATGCAGACATCGTGTGTGCGCGTTAATGCACGGGAAGGAGCCACCCGGGCGGGGAGCTGTAACAAAAAAGGAAAACTTTCGAGCCGCCCCCCCCTCCCGGCACTGTGTAAATTTGCGAAGCGCGCGCGTCGCTATTCCGAAGGGAGCGCGCGAGGATGTATATACACGCGCGGGGGGATGAATAAAAAAGAGAGAGCTGGCCGTCGGCCCCGGGGAATTCCTTCTAATTGCCCGCGCGCCGGCGGTCGGCCCGAGACGATAAGTGGACCGACCGACCGGGCGCGTCACGTGCTGCTGCGGCGCGCGAGCGCTAAACGGCGGTCCCCCCTCGTGACGGTGGTGAAAATGAGGAGGCCGAGCTTCTGGGTTTTCTTTAATTTTTGATGGTAAAATTAACAATTTATCGAACGGTCGTCGCTAGGTCGAGAGCGGAAAAGGAAGCAGGACGGAGAGGGGACACAGAAACGTCCATCCGAATTACGGATCGGTAGAAAATCGCTGGAGTGCGAATGGTAAAGCGCGAAAGGTACATAATATCGGAGTGCAAGTGATGCCCCCCGACGCTTCGAGCGAAATGGCGAATGCAGATAAGTGTATACAGTCACTGCAGAGTGCAGGGAGAAAGTTCAAAAGAGAGAAGGAGGCGATGCATCCCGCCGTGGCTGCAACCTATAAACCGTGACCTTGAGCAGGCAGCAGTAGTACCTGCAGCTTACAACTCTCGCGATCGGTCTTCGGGTGTCCGTAGCATACTTATAGCGCAGGGTATAATACGCGCGCGCGGGAAGTCGGGCGTGCAATGAGACACGCTAGAGAGGCTTTCGAGGGGGGCGGGCTCGAGCGATCGGGAGAGAGAGAGAGAGAGAGAGAGAGAGACTTTGACGAATAGCAGCTGTGGCGGTGCAGTTTTAACGGGATCGCGGTTACCTATATACTATACTACAGCGCAGAGGGGGATAATATCCCTTGCGCTCTCCTTGCCCCCCACATCGTGTACTTGTGTTGCCGGGGCTGTGGTTTATAAATAGACCGGCTATTTACATTTTAAATTGGACGATTTCATTATCGCGCCCCTCTTTTTCTCCTCTTTTTCCTGTTTACCGGAGGGGTGGGGGGCGGGGGGGGGGGGCCGGCAGGTGCAGTGCACTGCACCGCACGCGCCGATCGGGTTAAAAGGAAAGGAGAGAACAGCCTTCCAGAGAGAGAGAGAGAGAGAGAGAGAGAGAGAGAGAGAGAGAGAGAGAGAGAGAGAGAGAGAGAGAGAGCGGGGAATTGGAAAAATATCGCGGCCCGCGAACCGAAAAGTTAATTGGTTTCTTTTCCATTTCCCGAGTCGCTGTTTAACGACCCGTTGCGCGCCGCCGCGTGTTTTATGCCCCGCGGTGATGATGGACTGTCGAGCGCGTCGCCGGGAGCGGGACATTGAGACTGGGAACAAACAAACATCGGAGCTGGGCGAGATTGGCCGCGGTGTCGCGAGAGCATGTACTACATTACATAACGTGCCGAATCGGTGCGAGACGGAAGAAAACCAAAGTGCATTATTCGCTCGACGACGACGACAGCTGCGGCTTTGACACTGAATTCCGCGCGCGCTCGCCGACGCCGCCGCAAAGTTAAGTACATCGGATATTGTACATTTCTAAATCTCGATCTTTCGCGAGTATGACTCGTGACTATAAGTATACTCAGCCCGATTCACAGTTCCAAGCGAGCCTTCTTGAAATCACGTATATAATGTCCGCAGAGACGTGTTGCAATATGTCATGCTTATAATAGACTTCACCAATAACAATCTTTACGGCGCTCATGATTCGCGCGCTGACTTTGCACTTTCTCATGTACGCGGAAACGCATGCATACATATTCATGCCGCTTCGAACAACTTCAACATTATACCGTATTATCTGTACTCTTTCGAGATCGAAATTTTGGAATAATTTTTGCTCCTCCGTTAAAAGGTTGCGGCGGTACTTATCACTTTTTTGAACGCACTTGTATACACGCGCGGTGTGTACGACGGAATGCCGAATTCGAGTGCATCGACCGGTTCGGCGGAGTATCGATGCGGAGCGCGGAAAAAAGAAGAAGGGGAACTTCCCCTCGGCGCAACGAGCCCTCGGGGACGCTCGGCGGGTGATAAGGAGAGATAAACACGATGATTCGCGTCGCGAGTGCGTCACCGGCGCGGGCGGCTCGGGGGGGAGGAATCGTCGGAAATTCGAATGAATCATCATCTCCCTCCGCGAAACGTGCACTCGCTCTCGTTGCCGATTAACAACGGCTCTCATTTCGCCCTCTTTTATTTTCCACGTGGCGACGAGTCCGCTGGTCATCGCTGTTTTTTCCCTCGGAGGGCAAGGGAAGAAAGAGGTTGACGACACGCACACACCGTCGCAGGCTGTGTGATACCGAATTGTATAATAATGCTGGAGGCGACGATGTCACCACCGCGACGGGTTGAATACACGCGTATGTTTATGTTTACGACTGCAGTTCACCTGTTTTTTCAGCTACGCTCGTTTTTTTCTCTTCTCCCCCACCGACCCGTGTGCGTTGGGGGCTATAGACCGGCGTCGTAGTAGCGGGAAGAAAAAATGTATTCGCCCAATTAGCCGCTCGTCGAACCTCGTCCTCGCCCGTGGCGCGATTGGCAAAAAATTTCAAGATCCATTCGGCGGTGGCCTTTTTTTTCTTTCTTCTTCTTCCGCTCAGTTCGCACGCCGTCGGCTCTGTCGCCCGTGTATATAGGCACACACGAATAAAATCGGCCTAAAACGTACGAATGCGATACAAGTGTACATCCATCAAAAGCCAATCAACAGTAATGCCCGTGGCGGAGGAGCCAAGCGAGAACTATACGGCGAGGGGGCATCGTTCACTGCCCGTATGCATCCATCTGATCGGACGCAGTTGGCGGATCGTCTCGCGGACGGAAATTTTTCCCGTGCCCGACGGATCGCCCGGCGCGAGGATATAAATAACGGATAAGCATCTGGACGCGAGAAAAGCGCCGACGAGGGACCATATGGACGGAGAAGCGGGGCCTTCGCAGTTTTCCGAGCAGTTTTCGCGCTCGGGTTTGGCAGGCACGGGCAATCGAACGACGCGCGGGGGGAAAAAATTTCGGGCAGACGGGGAAAAAACGCGGCTGTGCGTATGGATCCTGGAAATCGACCAGAGGACGCAGGGGGTGTGTATACGTGTACTGGGGGGTCTCTTTCGATCGACGCTGCTGCACGTGCCGAGCGACGCGAGCCAACCGGGTTCAATTTTGAACTCTCCACCCCGGCACGTAATGTATATGTATATATGCTTGATATGAAAGGTTGCTCTTTTTGCCGCCCGATCGACTGCTGAATTTTTTTCTTTTATTTCACGCGAGGGTGGAAGCTTGGAGTGGGAATTGATGGGTTGGAGGTTGGCTGGGCCATTTGAAACAATTTTGTTAAACTTTGTCAAATACAGTTCTGTTCACGCTTGCATAATAAGTATTCACGGTCTTTTTAGGCACGACGCGTGGGCTAGATTTTCACTCTTGATAAAAATCACCTACATAAATAGTTGGTTAAGTTTGGCGTGAAACAAATTATTTTTAACTCAATACATAATAATATGTGTAAGGTCCGAGTAGTTCTTGAATAATTTTTCCTCAGTTAAGCTCAAATTAGTGTAGTTGATATCTTCGTAGTTTCATTCAAAAACGTTGTAGTGTGCATTCAAGCAGGTTTAAACAAAGAGGGAAAAAATCGTTGCCTGTAGCAAGAAAATCTATATAAATTGAACAACGAAATATCAGCCGCGGCCGTTTTAGATATCCAAAATATACACTCTGGGTGAAAAAAAAATTTTTTATTGAAACATTCTAACGTTCTAAACAGTACAAATTATTTATTTTCAATGTGCCCAAAAATATCCCTTTACCGTATCAAAAACTGTACATACGTGTTGCAATTATATCATTTCCTGTGACAATAAATATACATAAGGTAAAGGGCCCATCTGTGAGACAGTCTGTAAGGCTGATCTGCCGTTTTATTTTTTTTTAAGGCACATGGATTTTAATATACTTATAATTTTAACGTCAATCGATAATCAAACATGTACTGTGCTGG
>JAPYYV010023388.1:0-10405 GCA_030522625.1 Copidosoma aretas
CAACACTATATACCCCTCCCTCCGGGCCGCGCTCCCTCATTACGCTAATGTCCCGCCAATCTTTCGGAGCCGCCTCGGCGCCGCCTTGCGCACATTTATTATTTATTATACGTATATACGCGCGGTGAGTATGTATAATACGGGGCGCGCACCCCCCGGTTTTTCACGAGAAGATCGTTCGGGAATCGAACGCGGGGGAGGGACGGGGGAAAAACGGCCACCACCGCGGGTCCATCCATCGTCGATTTCCTCCCGGGCAGCGCTTCGTGGAAAATCGGGAGATGAATGAGCAAGAATTGGCGGGTATTATATAGTAGGTACGCGAGGGGTGCGCAACGTGCGTGTATGACGCTGTATACGTATACGACTGGTGCGCGGCGGTGCTGTATAGCCGAATGCCGGTGTTTATAGATATGCCCGTAAATCGACTCGTGAGGAGCGGCGGTTGTTTGCAGCACCGCGGCGGCCGAGTGTCCCGGGGTGCAGTGGAAATCCGCGAGGTAGTATTAAGTATCATCAGTCATCACGCGCGCTCATCTTTATTGCGTCGAGTTTGCGATTTTTCGAGCTGCTGGCGGGGGTTTTTTGTTATCATGTGTATGGATTGAAAAAATAGGCAGTATGGAATATTGTGGTTACGTTGTTGCGGCGTGAAAATTGTACTGTCCCATCGAGTTGGCTTTGGTTGTTCGCAATCGGGATGCTTAGCATGTTCAATATGATGGACATTGTTTGTCAAACTGAAAGTTTCGTTAAAATCTTTTTAGCTACTTGCCTTAGGGTAAAGTAGTCTGTGAGATGATTATATATTACTTGAAAACGTGTGTTGTGATAATTTAAAAAATAAGGCTGAGCACACGCTGACAAAAACAAATGCCAGAGTTAAAAATAATTTTCCCTCATGTTCAAGTAATTTATCATTTATCCTTGCAGATGGACAACTGTTCTTGGAGAAAAATCTGATATTAGTATTTTAACACATTTGTATCTGATGAGAAAAACATCGGAACGAATATTCTTCCGAGTAAAAAATGATGCACAGCGGATTGTTCCGAGACCTTTAAAGCTATTTCTCGTTATTTCTAGACACTGGATTCGAGTATTTTTTTATTATTATATCTCAATTTATCTTCCGAAAAAAAAAAATTTCCTTCGTAAAAAACGTAGAATAGCAAACGATTCATTCTGAAAAACATCCCATGCGAATAATTAACAACCGCCTCGGCCTATCTGCTTGCTATTTGTCACTTTTTAGAGAAATCACCTGATCGGTTCAAATAAATATCATATCATGTCCCACGGTGAACTCTGACGTCAAGAATAGCAATACCCGCGCCGGTTCGATCGAGTATACATACATATACATGCTGCATAGGCAAAGTACATACGAGCCTGAAACATCGTTCTTTGAGTTTGCGGAGGTGAAAAGCGCAAAAGAACTCTTGGTGCACCCTTCCTCCTATCCATTATTCATCGGAGCAGAATCGGCTCTCAAAGTAGCGACTTCCGTGGGCTCGGCTTACAACATATACACTGTCGGAGAACATTTCGCCGACGAGTCGAAAAGGAATGGAAACAAGGGATCGGAGGGAGGAAGAGAGGTAAAATAACAAGGGAGCACGCAATGAAATAGATAAGAAAGTTCGCTGAAATTGAGGGCTCAGCTCGTGCTTGTACATGCACCCAAATATAGTAGGGTCGATTGTATGATTGATACGACCGGGGGCAGCTAACAATTTGATTGTCAAGGATCCTCATGGACTTGTATATTATGGACAAACGGGGAACGTTATTTTTGATCTGCTTTCTGTTTTCGTTCCGACGCACTCTCCAATTCCTCGAAAAAGATCCAGTAGCTCAACTGGATACCGAGCTTGAAAAAAAAAACCCGCCGCCCCTTCGACGCCTCCTGACGCGCGCTCGGCCTTCTTTTATCACACACCCAGCACGAGCATATCGACTGCCAAAGACGAAGCGAATGGTACTTCTGTACGCAGTATACCGTTCGGGAGCGCGAGGGGAATTCGGATCCGCTCGCGACGGGGAATGCCACTTTGTCGCGACCCGCTGGCGCCGATCCGCGAGGGAAGACGCTGGCGCGCGCGGGGAATTTTTATCGCTCGAAAATAGAGCCCGGCGCGCGCGGCGCGTAATTATAACATTTTATGCGTCAGAGAACTACACGCGTCACTTGTTTTGATCGTACATCACGCGCTCATTCGCTTGGCACGGAGTACGTTTCGATCGCACAGTCTCGGACTGTACATCACCCTGGGCAGGCGAGTGTGCTTCATTCTTCTTTCTTTTTACCCCCAAGATGTTTCAAACGCGCGCCCCCTTCGTCGCCCCGGGGTCATCGTTGCGATAATTTCCCCCCTTTTTTTTCTCGTCCCGAGCGTATCCTTGTACCCCGGGGGAGTCGTTAAAAATCCCGTACAAAACGGAGGAAACGCGCGGTCGCCCGCCGCGGCGCAAAGAGCCGCCGAAGAATATCGAGCGGACCCGGTAATTTTATCACCGGCCGGGGCGAAAAAAAAAATCCGCGCGCGCATGCAAATTTCGCCGCGGGCCGGGCCCCGCGAGAGCCTCCTCCTTCTCCCGAGGACTTTAGCCCCTGGTCGCGCTAGCGCGCGGGTACAGTATTATTTGGCGGAAGTGGGCAAAACAAAAGATCCGAGGGAAGGACGATGGGTACTTACGTGCGGATGTGCGTCGGAACGATCGGCGATAAAAATGAGCGATATTGGAATGAAAAAAATGGAAAGAAGTTTCGGGCTGCGCACGATTTTTGGGAGGAAAGGGGCGAAGGGGGGATACGCCAAGGGGGAAGGAGGGTGGTTTAACGTTGGGCGAGAGGGTCCGGGGGAAGACAGAGCGCCGATCGTTAAGTTTATGGCGAGCGGAGCGGAGGGCTGAAGTTGCGGTCTTGTGGAAAAAAGCAAAATACGAACAGCGGGGCATCCGCGTATACATCGGTCGTGGCTGTCGCGGAGCGAGGCTTCGCGCTTCGAATCACTTTTAACGAGAGCCGATGACGAAGAGAAGGATGGCCATCGAGCTTTTGCATATCCCTGCTCTGCTTATCCGGAAATTTCTTAAATCAATATTTTTAACGTTACAAATCTCGTCAAACTCCTCTGCCCAATACCCGTTGAGATAATGTTTTGCCGCAGTCAGCACTCGAGTTCCCTCCGACAACTGGCTCGAGCAGCAAAAGGTGTTCTCAACAAAAAAAAAAGCTCGCTCAAACAGCTATCGACGCAGCCGCGCTTTCCGCGAAAACCCGGCCAAAGCCCAGAGCGCAGATCCTCGGATCCGATCGAGCGCCGTTTACCGATTGCGCGGCGATAAAAACCGGGCGATTCGCGCGAAGCGGCGGAAGAGACGCGCCCGAGTCCCCGGGAGCCGTTTCCCTGGATATACAATATCCGCGCGGTGGAAGAAAGATCGACGGCAGCTGCGGTGCTTACGATCAGCCTCCGCTGGGAGGAGCAAGAAAGGGCACGAACATACGTATCCACGGGAGTGAGCGGTAATTGTTTCCTCTCGGGTTTTTATCGGAGGGACGCAGCGGCCTTTTTTTCATTATGCCCATCGCTGGAGCGACGGTCCGGCACGTTCGGTGTATTCCGCGTATCGGGGGGGGGGGGGGGGGGGGGGGGTTCGTTGCGGGGGTTTTCCGGGGGGGCGCCTGCCCGCGGGGGATGTTCGCGTGAAATGTTTTCCGCTCCATCGCAACGGCCGGGGTTGTAAAGTTTTTACTCCCTCGTGTTCTCGGAAGGATGAGGTTTCAAAAGAGGAAACGTGTCCGTACGAGACTTTTGGCTGCGTGTGATTGTGAGTGATAAAGTTGGTACAGCTTGGTAAAATAATACGATCCTCGATCATTGTACCAAAAAGTTCATCAATCGCACGATCATGCGCAAGTAAAAGTGTTTCGTACGTCTTATATCATTATGAACTTCATCGATGGTATACCTATGAATGATTCTGTACAAACTGCATATAATTTGTATGATATAATCTTGATTTGAGTTTGTTGTGTGCAGTATTTTTTAAGTCAACTGCGTACAATAATTATACCAGACTGATGATCTATTTTAATCCGAAAAAATGCCACTCACATCCAGCCGCGAATCCCCGCCTTTTCCTCCGATCCACCGTCCCGACGCCATATCGCACGTCAACCGCATGACCCAAGCGTCCTTTCGTCCTCTTTTTTTTTTTTACATACAGCACAAAGGACGAATCATCCCAATATCCACACACCGCACCGAAAGCTCCCCCGAGACCCAGCTCCCGCGGCGGATAATATCGACTTTATCGCGTGAGCTACGCGCAGCCAGCGCCTGTCCCTGCATACACCCATAACCTCCAATTACACCCCCCGAACGCCCACCACGCGAAAAATACCCTTTTGGACGCCGATATGTATGGCCGCATTACCTTCAGAACCATCAGCTCTACCCGAAAGAATGCGCCCATGTATAGCCGGCGGCTCGTTTGCATCCCTCGCACCGAAAATTGGCGCGCGAAAGGGGCCGGCGCGGGCCGTATGCTTGCGCCTAGTCCGCCCGAATTTTCGTTATAAACCATCAACGTCGCGGCGCAGCCCCGGTATTAGGCGCCCGGCACGTCGTGGCCTCGCCGGTATGGAAAACAGCCTGCATCAGCGTTACGGAAGAAGGGCCCCAATCGTGCCCTTCCTCCGCGCGTATATACACGACGCGTAATAACACCTCCCGCCGCGGACGGTGGATTTTTTCCCCCCGCGTCGTGCTCTAATTTTTCTCCTTTTTTTCAGTCCAATGTAATGGGAGGGTGCGGGAACGGAGCTTCTGCCTGGGCGGCGCTACGGTGGCCTATCGCTCGGCGAGATCGCGGGCGATTCTTCGGGAGCCCGAGGCTCCGAGAGTCTTTCCGACGCTGCGCTGATATTTTTGTTGTACGCGGGGGGAGCGGTGCTCGCTCCCGTTTCGGGCCGTAGCTCGGGAGGATCGCTGGTGGCTGATTGGTGGTTCCCCCCGTTTTCATTTTCTAGTTTCGCGCGATGATGATTCGTCTCGGAACTACCACGGCGCGTATACCGATCGAGCAAGACGCACAGTGCCTCTTCTCCGAGGATGATCCTCTGTCGGCCCCTCTTTCGCTCGACCATACCTCGAGGCGGTAGCCCGAGCGAGCACCTTCCGCCATAACAATTTGCCGCTCGTGCAAGGTATATTATCCGCGTATGAGCGTCGGGACCGTCGAAAAAGCCGGGGCTACCACCTTTTTTCGGGCGCGCCCATCCCCCTCTGATTAAATTTCGAAACCCGTTTCGAGCCTCCGCAACTGCTGGGAGTTGCCTCCAAAATGGCGGCCGGGCGCATTGTACCGTCCCCAAAGATGCGAGTTTTTGGGTGTGCATGTATCACGCAGGAGAGTTGAGTCCGAAACTCAGTTGAGCTGCCTGTTTTCGAGCGTCTTGATGAAGTAACGGAATGGTGCTTAACTCGAAGGAAATGTATCGGAAACTTGCAATGTTCCAACGGCAAACAATTTGTACAGGCAGCAGTTTTACTCGTTGCTCGAGAAAATGATCGCAACCAGGCGCCTTTACTGTACATCGACGTCAGCAACTGAAATTCCTTTTATCCATCAGCACTCGCGGAAAATCCCACAGGTAGGGTATTTTACCAAATCACGTTCTCACGATTCACCGTCGTTATTCCTCCCCTATGCTCGAGCAATTTCTACGATTAATCATATCGCGCTATTGGAGGAGAAAGAGAATATCGCGACCTCGCCAACACAGGGCGAAACCATCGCGATGCCGTTATGCCGTCGCCCATCAAAAGCCACAGCGCGGCAATAAAAACGTCCCCTTGAAACGGAAAAGTCAACTGCAGACGCGCGCGCCCGCGCGACACACATCCCTCCGTGCACCGGGAAAACTCGCCGAACTCGGAGCACATTGTACACCCAAGAAACTATCGGTAAGCGTGCAGGTAAAACCCATTCCACGAGAGAGAGAGAGAGAGAGAGAGAGAGACGCAGACGAAAAGGACCCAACGCACGTACGTTGCGCGCATCGGGCACCGCACAGCAGCCAGGAGGCGAGGGGGAAGGAAAAAAAGCTGCATTGTGCGCGTCCCGAAAAAGCGCGCGCGCGCGTGTCCCGGGGCCGCAGCGCGCACCCCTCGAGCTTTTCTTCCGCCGGGGGTGTGGCTCGGGGGGCGTGAATCGGCGCGCAGCTGTGCTGCAACTGCACGCGCCGAAAATCACGTCACCGGTCTCGTGTTCGCCTCGTGCATGCGCGGCGCGCAGAGTTTCGTCGTCCGGCGACGGACCGGTGTTGTTGCTGCTGCAACAATTGGGCGCTTAATGCGTGATAGGGAACACTCTTATTCTGGGCGAGGAACAATTTTTTATCCTCAGAGTTCCGATCGTTGGGGATCGTTTGGGCTTCGATGGGTGTTGGTGATGATGAGTCGCGATGCGGTTTTGTCTGATACTCCCTGCGGTGCCTTCGGGCTTGACTTTGATTATCAGCATAGCTGTTGTCGATGCGCTGCTCCATTAAAGGATGATCTTCATCGAATCATTGGGATAAATGAGTATAGTTCGTTTGAATGTAAAGCAGATAGGAGAAAATTCTTGATTTTGATGACCAAATATGACACGTAGGAAAAGTTGAACATTAAGAAACAAAACCTTTGTACACCGCTCGGGTATTTTTTGAAAAATTCCTCACTCGACCGTTTCAACTGTAGACCACGTATAATAAGGCACGCAATCACTCATAATATTATACTTTGGTTTGTAAAAAAATTTTCCACCGCTCGATCCACGCACTCGTCAAAAATCACCCGTACTATATGCATAAACAAAATCGCATTACCACCAACACCGACCGCGGAGCGAAAAAAAATAAATTCACCGACCTCTTAACTTTCCAGGCCATCAGCAGCAGCAGCATCATCATCATCGGGCCTCATTCATCGCACCACTAACGCGATCCGTCCCCCGTATAAATACACCCGAGAAGCCGGAAGCTGCTCCTCTTCTCTATACGTATAGCGTCAATCGCCCGGGCAATACGATACACATCTTCCTCCCTCTCACCTTGCACACCAGCAGCGCGTGCCCGCCCTCTTCTTCCTCCTCTGTATATTTTTTTTCCTCCTCCGAGGCCAGCTCCTTCCTGTCACTCGACGCCCGTCCGTCCCTTTTGTCGGCTACCCCGACCCACCCACTCTAATGGTGCCAAGATGTGCTAACGAGGCTTCACGACGACGACGAAGACGTAGCCTATACAATACTTGCTCCCGTGCCTCCTGTTGTACTATATACACCAAAAACTGCGCTATTCCGTCCGCGCGCGAGCGCAATACTGCAGAGAGAGCTCGGCCTTTTCCGTCGCCAGCAAACCGGACCGCAGAGCTGCCGGACTTTTGTCCTCGTCGAGATCGGTGGGTGGGTGTGTACTCTGCGGCTACCGTATTTTACGGCTCTCGCGGGGATCCCGGAGCGGGGGGTGAACACGAAACGGGTATAACGGACTGCTGAATTTTCGCCGCGTCACTCGGTTTCTCGATGACGATTCTCTCGTTGCGATCCGCGCGCCGTTACGCAGGATTTGTACCGTTTTTTCTTCACATTTCTCTCATTTTTGCGAACGAAGTCAATCGGCGTCGAATCAGCGAATGTCGGAACCGATGGGGATCCCCGAGCGAGCAGCTCCGTCAGGCTACACATAATACGTATACACGAATAGAAGAGTAAATTATAGCCCGTGGTATATAAGTAATACACCCGTCTATGCGCACCGTCGATCCCAACCCCCCGATGCCCGGCGGCTCGTCTAATCCGGGCCCCATCACGAGTAGCGTCCGCTGAAATGAAGTGCCCTTCCGAGAACGATGCGCCGTAATACACCGATGCGATCGCCCCCAAAAATCATTTCTCCCGATGCGCGCGCGGTGTGTTATTTCCCGCGATTGTCTCGCAAAAATCCTCCCGCCCCTGCTGCCGCGGACGTGCCCCACCGGCCGTTGCTATACACACAACATGTACACGTGGGCCCGTGCTCGATGCCCCGCGGCAGCTTGGGCCCTCGAAATTCTAATTCGCGGTCGGCGGGGCAGGAGTCCGAGTGGGTAATGACTGCAATCATATCGTCGATAATACAGAGTGCTATCCCGATCGGGATGCGTGGTGTGTGTGTGTGTGTGTGCAGTATGATATAATATACGCTGGTGGTACATGGTATACCGATCGGCCCAAAAGTGCCCGCAGTGCGTCGGTGTTTTTAAAACAGGCGTGCGGCTCGTACATGCGTGTAATAATACGCATGATTGCAGAAGCGTTTGCGGAGGGAGCGATTGGCCATCAGATGAGTCGAACATTTTTCGTTGTAATGATACACGTACACGGATTGGTATACGGTCGTTAAATTTCGTGTCTCTCGAGTTTAATACATATAAAGCGCGCCCGGGCTCGTTATCGATCTATTTTTGCGAGCTCGAAATGACGGATAATCACAGAGAGCGTGCACAACATAGACCCGACGAGCAGCGTCACCATGTCCGTTTTTCATCGATCCCTCGGCAAATGCTCACCGAAAATCACGGGCCTCCTCAAAACGTGTGTTTTACAGGCCTGTATTATACTTTATGCACGGTACTATACGTATTATATCAACCACCGTGCGCGTTTTGCAGTATTAACAGTATTAAGCATGCGCGTGAGTGTGTGTCCAAATGAATGTAGTGTATACGACGCGAGAAAGGCCGCAGTTCTTGAAACTCGGCGTTTAATGAGCGATCATCGTTGGGAATAGCGTACGCAGCCGCTGCTGCTGCTATCCAGAGGGGTTATTGTTAGGAACGCTATTAGTTCGAGTGTTTGCAATTATTTTTACAGCTGCACTTTGGGCGGAATTCCGTGCTACTTGAGTTTTCGAGTGAGTCTAGACTTTGAAAATGATATACATGCACAAGAGATGTTTGAAAGTTTTGTGTGTGGGTCTCTACAGTTTGAAAGGTGAGGTTTTCGTTCTTTGAAATTGTCAATTTCGGAGAGCCATTACCTCTGCGCACTTTCATTTGAATTAGATACATCGTATTTTTCAACATTAACTTGATTGTTTTCTAAAATATTAAAGGATTAAAATGAACAAAACGTATATATAAAGAGTATAGGTGCGACATTGATGACGACGACCATCCCTCGGTACCCTTGCTCCACCCTTGCAGGTAAATCTGGACTCATCCCCAAGAAGACAATAAAAAGACGGGTATCTAATAATAGATCTACGTTGTCAGAATAGATTATGAGTATTACATCTCTTTTCTGCTCTCTCCCTAAATGTTTGTAAGTTCACAAATTTCTTCTTTTACCATGGACAGAATAACTGTGATAGCATGCTAGAAACTCATCAGCCCCTTATCACATCTCCCAAGCTTCGACCCCTCTGTCGACATGCATACAACACGCTAATGCTCGTAAAATTCCCCCGACCTACGAGCAATCATCATCAACTCGTTCTAAAAATCCTCCCATCATCCCAGTCTCAACCCCCAGCAACTCCGGCGCGTGTTTGCTCAGCTCTCCTCGCACAAAATCACGGAACACACCTACTTACCTACACATATATTTTAGGCAAGCGTGTACGTTTTGCGGTCTCTGCTCGTATATATACAATGTATAGTAGCGGCTATTTCACGCTCATTTCCGGGCTAATAAAAATCGGTAGGTAACAGTAGAAGACGGGCACGTGCGAGCGTATTATGTGCCTATACAAGGAACGGCCGAAAAAAGGAATGGACGCGTCGTACCTTACATATCCACCCATGCAACGATCTCCCTTTTTTCCCTCCTCCCCATCAGGAAGATCCACGCCCATCGCCTAGCTCCTTCAATGCCCCTCTCTCCCCTCTTCTCGTGTGTATATGCCCGCAAGTGCCCATACAGTATTATAATATAGGAGAAATTCACGCACATCGCGCGATTGTATCGCTCCTTCCTGTACCTTGTATTATACACGCGTATCCATCTTCTCCGGTACAGGGATGTATAATGTACGCGGTGTAATAACAATATCGGGATATCTGGGGCCGGCTGGTTATAGAACTCTATGTATATATATATATATATAGAAGCAGGACCGTGACGCAGCATCGCGCGAGTGTACAATTGTATTGGTGTACACGTGCATACAATATACCTAGTGGTGCCAACAGGGAAAGAGGGACAGAGATCCTCGATCCAAAGAAACCGAGACCCCTCGTACGTACACGGCTATGCTCTTGTGTACCGCGGGCGCCCGACAATGCCCCAAAGTGGGCGTCGGTGCGTCAACGCCCACGGGCGCGGGGCTCGAGACGCAAGCTTTTGGGCCTATTTAGCACACGCGCTGCTC
>JAPYYV010023389.1:0-16738 GCA_030522625.1 Copidosoma aretas
TCCTCTTCCCTCGGTTTATTTTATTTTCTCGGGTCGCCTCGTGATTCGTTCGCTCCCCTGCCTTCCTCCCCTCCCTCGCCGACCCCCGGGGTGTCCCTTTGCCTGCAGCTCGGGCTTCTCGAACAAATACCCATACTTCGTGTACTCTGCAGGGTATAGGTATAATCCAGAGAGAAACACATACATGTATACCCAGTGAACGCTCGATCGATCTCTCCGGGTGCGTGGGCCCTTTGTATATATACTTTATGCTGTTCCCTTCTCTCACACACCTACGCCTATGTACAACACGCTGCAGTCTATTGTATTATTGTGCATGGGTAGACTTTTACCCGCAGCGTCCTTGGCTCTTTTGCGTTTCCAAATTTCACCCCGCGCTGCAGCAGCTTCACACACTCGGTTTCACCGTAACTTATTTTGCGCGAGTATTCGACGGACGCTCGAATACTTTTACGACCGCAACGACCGCGCGACGGGCTTTCCACTCGTACTCTCGGGAATTTATTTATTTTGACATCTCCTGCTATTGTTGTCCTCCTCCTACTCTTCGAGAGTTATAATACGTATACCTTAGTCACGCGCCCAAGGTTCTGCGTAGCTCGACGAATTTTCATTGATATTAATTGTCAGTGTGGTTTCATCGTGCGATTCGAGGAGAGGCCATACGTACAGGGGGGGGGGGGGGGGGGGGTGCGGGGGAAAGAAAATGATTGCCCAAAAAACGGCCGCAAAGAGGGGGGGGTGTCGCAAAGAGGAGTCGGTTGATATACGGAACGGGCATTCCACGGGTAAAAAAGCTAGGGGCGCTGTCCCGTTACTCGATCGTGTGCGCGCGACACTCGTGCATGCGCTGCATTTTTCGGGGGGGTAATCTGAAAAATTCATGAACTCGCGGCTGCCGCGCTATCTCGCAAAAACACGGGCGCGTTCGTCTGCGGTGAGCAATTTCTGGAGGACGGAAAGGGATGATGATGATGATGATGATGATGATGATGATGGAGCCGATCGGGCGGAATTTGCGCGCAAAAAGTCCCGGAGGCGGAAGCAGGGGGTACTTTGTACGAGCGGAGAGAAGAAGAAAAAGTCGGAGGGACTTCTGGTCCTTGATCTCGCGCGTTACTCGCGCGCATGAATGGAGTTCTCATCGGAGATGAGTTTTGCATTTTATTTTTGAGTACATCGTAAACGTGTATTATGTAACTTATAAGTATATGAATGACAATTGTGTGGTAAAATGGATGAACCATCTAGACCTATAACCTGTCTGAAGTCGAGTCTGAAGTAAGTATAATACTATATATGCCGTCGTTTATACTGTATTACGGCGCTGCTTAAAAAATTGAGCCCCAAAAGCACACGCTCGAGCCTCATTTCGAGCCGCAGCAGTGGGTGTATTAGGTACTCGAGTCTAATATGAGCTTGCATGGATGTATACCTATAATATATTATGTTCGGCGTTCGTGCAGCAAGCGCGCGTATGCTATACCTTGTATAATAATAATAATAATAATAAACACCATGTAAGTAAAGCCCACTCGACTTTTCCCGCGGTGCATGCACCGCGCGCTTAATTATTCGAACGACAGCAGCAGCCATTTCTCCTCCCTCATTTTTTTCGTTTTCCAGTCTTATGGTAATTATAAATGCAGCCGTCTACTTCGGCGCGCAGCGTACTTAGGTATGACGTATACCTACGCGACGCGTGTACTTCTTGTAACATGGTACAAGTAGTGCACGTACTTGTACGTATAAAGTATACAGCTCGTCTTGAATTAAAAAGCTGCCAGGGACCTGCCGCTGCAGCAGACGACGAGAACGACGAGCGAGTAAAAAAAAAATAGGAAAAAATTCACCCTCCGCTCCTTGTAATGCGTATAACGTATAGTCAGCCCGCGCCTGTCATTATGGAACGCATTTTATCCGGTAAATGTTTAAAAATCTCTCGGCGCTTGGGTGCGCGGCGCGTGCTCGTTAGCAGATCCAAGTACCGGCATCGTAATTTGCGCGCACGAGGTGGCATATTATACACGAAAAATATAATATTACGGACCTCGGCGAGATGTTATGTAGTAGAGAATAAACGGAGGGGGGGGGGGGGGGGGGGGGGGGGGGGGGGGGTGGGGGGGGGGGGGGGGGGGGGGGGGGGGGGGGGGGGGGCAGGACGGACCGCTCCCCGGGGTACAAATATTGTACAGATAGTCGCGCGAGTCGAGCTAGCTCGGAAACGTGCACAATATCATATATTATATGCGTTCTAGCCGGCTGTGCGCGGGGAATATATAAGTTTCGGTTTCATTAAAAAGCACGCGCTCGCCCTCTCTCCGCGTGTATATAAGTATACCCCGGAGGGGGCGGGGAACAAAATTTTCGAGCTGAAATAAAATTTGCGGCGTTAATGACGTCAGAGAGAGAGAGAGAAGAAGGGGGTGAGACAAACCAGGGGAGTGTATATTCGGTACGAGAAAAATAACGACGTGCGATGGAATTAAGGAGCGAGTCTACTACACCCTCCAGGTAGATACTGTATACGTGCACGTCTGATGCGCATCATTAGCGAGAGGCTGCCGTATAAGTTGGGGATACGATAGGGAGGGAGGGATCCGTGCCAAAAATTAATAATCCGGCGCACGGCGGGCTTGCAGCAGCCGTGAAAAATGTGCTAAACAATTAGTGGGGCATTGAGTGCACTGGAAAATAATTTGCTGCTTTCTAAGTGGCGTCCACTTGGCTGCTGCCGGGGGGATGGTGACCGGGGGGGGGGGGGGGGGGGGGGGGGGGGGCCCCTCTCCGAGCCTGTGAAAGCGGGAGGAAGAAAAAGGGGGGAACGGAAGAAACGCGAAGAAGAAAAAAGGGAGAAACGCAAGCGGCATCGTCGTCGGGGCGTGTGTGTGTGTGTGTGTATAGGCGACGCACACACTATACGAACGAGAGAGCGAGAGAGCCGGGGCGACAAATCAGCCGGCGATGATGAATACGGGGAGCTCTCCTCCCACCTCCTGCATCATTCTACTGCCGCTGCGCGCAAATGAACGAGTCGTTGGCTGCTGCTGCTGCCATACTTATGCACATTAGCGAGGAGAGCCGCGCTTTTGGCTACACCCCCCGCGCGCATGATACACACCAGCGCTCGTGTTTTCCGGGGGGACGAAAGCGAGAGGGGGGGGGGGGGGGGGGAAAAAGCAACAGCGCCGTGGAACGGGCACGAGTGCTGTTGCTGCGAGAAAAAAAAATAGCGCGCAGGAGAGCACCACGGCGCGGGTGGTGGTGGCGGGAGCCGGGTGAGCGAGTTTAAAAAAAAGAGGGTCGAGAGGAAGGGACTAGACGTGCTGCTGCTGCTGCTGCTTTTTTTATTGCATTTTTTTTTCTTTTTCGTTTCAACGAGCGGGGGGCAAAAAAAATATGCAAAATCCGTCGTCGTCGTCGTCGCTCTCTCGGAGGGCACGCCCTGCCCGGACGGGCTCTCCGCGCTGCTGCAGCGAGCGCTTGATTGAGAATTTTAGCGCGCCGCGCGAATTTCGCGACTCCCCGCCGCCCCCCGAGCTCGAGTGCCCTCCTCCTCCTCCTCTACTTCGTCCATATTTCATGGGTACACGAACGCGTCTGGTGGGAAATAATAAGGGCAATCGTATAATTATGAGACGACGACGACTTTGTCCCAACAATCCCTCGCTAATTAACCGGTGTGCCCGGTATTTTTTTTTTTTTTTTGTATCCGAATTCCAACGACTGTATTGATTCGCCCTCGGTCTATTATAGCTTGAGCGGTCGGATCGAATGGAGCGCAGAGTGTTGTTCGAGACACTTTTGTACTCGTACTTTTTCGATTTTCGCACACAGACGGTTATTCATCGATGAATTCAGGGATGATGAATTAATACAGGTTCTGGTTGTGGGATGAATGATGACAAAATATGCGCAAAGGATCCGTAAGTCGTACTATATACACCGACTCCTCGTCCGGTCGTTGTTGCAGAGAGTGTGGATTACGACGAGATAGCGCGAGCCGACTGCAGCAGCCGGAAAAAAGATCGCAAGAGGAAATCGCGGAGAGGAGGAGGCAGGCACATGATGCTACTATACACACCACGTCCGCGCGCGAAGAGTCAGCGTGTGTACAGGATATTATTTATAAGAGGAAAGAATGGAAGATGGGGAAGAGGAAGGGAGAACGCTCGGGGCTTGGGGGGGATATAAATGATATATTTGGCGCGAAAGAGCAGGAGGGAGGAAGATGTATAATATATACTGTTGTGCTCTGCGTGTGCGTTTTAGTGCAAAGGAGAGAGAAGGAAACGGCGGTAGTGGCGGTACGTACGGGGGGAGGCAGAGGTGAGCCTGCAGCACACGCGGTCGCTAACAAGCTCGAGCTGTATGCAATAATGTATATACGTGTATCTTATGGGATGGAGCGAGAAGGGGCACCTTCTGCCCGCGCGCTAACCGCAGGAGCAGGATCTCCGAGGCGAGCTGCAGCAGCAAGGACTCTCTCTCTCTCTCTCTCGACCATTCGGCTCGCCGTGTACCACATGTCGTATGTATAACAGCGAGAGAGGAGAGACGATGCTCGTTTGCTCGCCGGGGACTGGCTCGCGTTGCCGATGCAGCCCTCCTCTCGTTTTGTTCGTCCTCTTCTCCTCCTTCGCCTTCCTCTGCCCTGCTGTTCCTGCTGCTGCTGCTTCGGTGTATGGAGATTCAGCGGCTCGTTCGAGCTCTCCTCTCGATTTCGCCTCTGCAACACACTGCTGCGGATGAGGCGCTTCCATTCTCTCTCTCGCCGACTAGCTGCTGCTGCTGTTGTTGTTGCCTCGTTACGCTCGGGACGAGCTCCCTCGAGCGCAGGGGGCTTTCCCTTCCTCCTCCGCCTCTTCCCCCTTTTCTCTCTCGGGTGGCCTGCAGGACGCGCTGCCAGGATCGAGATTCGCTTACTCTCTCCCCCCTGCTTAATTATCATCACCCCGTGCACTCTCGCCATTCTGTTTGTTTGTACGTTATACATATATCTGGTGGCTTTTACAACATTCGTAAGTATATATATATATATATATATATATATATATATATACATTACGGTTGCCGCCGCGTGCAGCTGCATTGGAATATTATGCGTTTTTTTTTTTTTTTTCTCGCTATTTTATTTGTTGCTTGTGTAAACCTATATGACTTTTCCAAGTGTTGGATTCCTGTCGCCGCTTGTTCGGTGTATATGTATATAACTTAAAGACCTCGAGCTCAGCTGTTTCCATCATATACCCAATGGATATGCCCCTGCGCTCTATTTCATATCAAAAGATCCAGGGATGGCTGCGTTGTACTCTAAATTTTATTTCTCATCGCGAGAATAATCATTGTTTCCCAAAGACGGTGAATGTCCGTCCGCGATAATTTTGTTCATTGCACATGACGAACAGTAATGAGCGTCCGACAGTACTCACAAGATATCCATGCGTCGCATGGTATTTCTCTCTTTTCCACTCGCTCTTCTCTTAAATTTTCTCGTAAATTTTCTCCAAAGAATTTAAAAAACATGGGGGGCAAAAAAAATGGACGAACATCAACAATTCAAACAGTTCTGCAGAGGGTGAACGAAATATAATTTTCGTCACACTATATATACCACGACGACGCTCTGTTCACCGCGAGCTGCACCAAAACCGCGCGCTGTCTTCCCGACAGTCGAAAATATACAATTCCTTGTCATGGCCATGTACGAAAGTTGAAAAATCCACGAAAAATTACGATGCGTTATCACATTGTATACAACACTAAACAGCGAATCAGGTATATATATATATACACACGCATGGATAAATAAACCTGTATGAGAATGGAGCGATTTTGACGCGCGATTGCTTTCGCGCTCTTTGGATGCAAGGGAGGAAGGGGGGAGAGAGAGAGAGAGCGAGAGGTACTTAAATCCATCCCTCTCGCGCGCCCACGATCCTGATGCTCGTCTGCGCCTCGATCTGCAGCTTGCTCTCTCTCCTTCTTCGTTTCGCGCTGTTACGAGGAGGAGGCATATAAGTACTCTTATATCCTTCCCTGCCACTACTCCTTTTCCTCCGTGCCGTATATATATGTATAATACACGCAGGGAAAAGGCACATATACTGCTCTCCCGTCCTTCGGCTGCATCAGCAGCTCTCGCCGAGCGCGCACACCTGTAATCACTCGATTCTTTACAAGCACCTCTCTGCTCTCCTCCTCCTCGTTATTCCCCCCGGAGCCCGATGCTCTAATGCTCGCCTCGTCGTATTTTCCGTCCTCTTTCGCTCGCCTCCTTTCCTCCGAAGCTTCTTCTTCGTTCCTTTCTCTCCTTTCTTTCATTCTTTCTTCCGACCCTCCCTCTGCATGCGCGCACACGTGGTGTATACTGCACACCATACGTACACAGCGCATACCCTCCTCACTCTCCCAGGAGACGAGACGGAGCATGCAGATATATTATATACAGGGGGATCCCAATCGTCGTCGTCGTCGTCGTCGTGTGTATGATGGCCGCGGGCGACGCCTGCACGGACGCTGTATGATGTATACTTGCGAAGTACAGGTATACCTACTGTGCTCACAAAATTTATAACTGGCTGGCAGCCCCTTATCGTGTCGTGAATGCCCTGTATACTTACCGTCCATCCTACTCTCGTCTTTTGATTTCGGCGCCTCTATTATAAAGTATGTATTATACGAATGCATGTCGTATATCCAAGACCCCGCGTGCCGATCTCTCGTACCCACTTGTGTTATTGCATACCTTACCAATGAACGGGACAATTTTCGGTCGAAAATATTTCGGCCGTTCTTGCCACCCCCTTCGTTGATTCTTATTTTTTACCTGATGCAGTAATAGTGTGATATTTTCTCACCTCTTCAAATCTTTATCGTTTGCGATATTCCTGTGAAGAATTTGCCGTGCATTACATACAAGTATTTGTGACTTAATAATTGAGAAATAAGTGCCGATGCGTCAGGACGTTTGAATTTAGAATCCGGCGACGCTTAACAATTGTCGTGTGTAAGTTATTCAGGTACAGAGAGAGAGGTGGACAGAAGAAAAGAAGAAAAACAATTCTCGCATACGTATGCGTACGTGACTTCTTATCGCACACGTCCATCGGTTACTTACACACTTGCGGGTATCCAAGCATTCGTGTGGGCTGCTATTTTATCGGTCCTCCTCACCGTTTGGAATGTAAAACACTCCAGGAGTCATACTTATAGGTAGACATATTACCGGAGCAGGGGGCATTGTCCCCGCCTATTTTCGGAGCGAGCGCGGTATGCACAACAAACAACAGAATGAGGTAAATAAGGTGTGCTCCTCTGTACAAGTATACTTCAACATGATTGGGCTTATCGACTTTTCTCTCTGTAACAATGATTCGTCTCGTGTTTGGCACGTGACAGTCTCCATATTATATACTCGAAAGGATAAGAATTACACCCTCCGCATCACGCGCCCTTGTACCCTTGTATGTGCATACATGCAGTTGTGTACCTAATCGTCTTGCACAAATACCAGTGCAGAGAGATAAGCCCGAGGATAAAGCCCTGCGACGCGCGATGGCCCTTGAACCTTGAGGAGAAAAATATAAAGTGGGTTGGAAGTCTCGAGTACTGTATGAGAAAAGCAGCTGTCGAACGAGCGAACGCTGATGCTTTTTTTTTTATTTACAACCGTTCGATGAGAATAAAATTAATGTACAATACTGTTAGAATTACTATCATCGACCGCACGACGAATCGAGCCTTTACTAAATCATCCAACCTATGTACACTTGGAAAAATTTATTTTTGTTTTGTACGTATGATGAAAGAAGTTTTTTTATTCTTGTTCTCCTCGATAAACTAATCGATTTACCTAACAAATGATGTGATAACGATAAATGTACATACCCTCAAAATACTTATCAATCACGAGAAAATGATATTGTGTATAATGAAATACTTAATTCTCTTTTCATTCTGGACGATTATATTGGAGATATCTATGTATTTATATATATATGTATATATAGATACGACTCGTGATTGAACAATGTGCCTGAAAATAGTTATCAGTGTAATGACCGGACCATTAAAATTTCATTTGGATGTTTAAAAATAGTAATAAAGGAAGGGTTTTACAGACACAAACAAAAAACGTCGAAACCGATATCGTAACTTCTCGCAAATGAAAGAAGAAAGCTTTCCCAAAATTTATAAATATTTCTCTAAAACGTAACACACGATATACACCTATTCATCAAACGCACCGTAGCGCAACGATCAAGTACCCGACACTGGCCAAAACAAAAAATACCCTGTAAAGTTGTCACGTAATAACAGCGAGCTAAAATGTGCATCTTTGACGTTTCAGGCACACCGGCGAACAGCGGCACGCCGAGGCTGCTCTTCGCCACGAACAAGGACATCCGCGTGGCCAACGTGTCGCGCTCGAACAAGCTCGTCTCGACGATCATCAAGGACCTCTCGGAGGGCGTCACCCTCGACTTTTACCACGAGCGCAGTCTCGTCTGCTGGTCCGACAGCGCCCTCGAGATGATCAAGTGCGTTCGCACCAACGGCACCTACACCCAGGTAATTGCGACCTTATCTCGATCGACGCGCTTGTACTCTACTCCCCCGAAACACGTGCGATTAAAATCCGTACAACACCAGGAGCCGATGACGATCGTCAACTCGAGCCTGATATCGCCGGACGGTCTGGCCTGCGACTGGTACACGGGCAAGCTCTACTGGACGGACGGCGAGAAGAACCGGATCGAGGTGACGAGCATAGCCGGCCGGCAGCGCAAGGTCCTATTCTGGACGGAAATATACCAGCCCCGGGCGATCGCCCTCGTACCCCAGCGCGGCCTCTTCTTCTGGACCGACTGGGGCGACGTGCCCAAGATCGAGCGCGCCTCGATGGACGGCGATCCGGCCAGTCGGCAGGTGATAGTAGCCGACGACATATTCTGGCCCAACGGGCTAACGGTCGACTACGAGAACGAGCTCGTCTACTGGGTCGACGGGCGTTACAAGTTCATCGCGGTGATGGACTATTACGGGCGCAATAGGCGCAAAATCGTCAGCGAGGGCCTCGAGTATCCCTTCGCCATCAGTTATCTCGAGCAGCGACTCTACTGGACGGACTGGCGCACCTGGTGCATACACAGTCTCGACCTGAGGGCGCCCCAGGCGAGGCCGCGCGAGCTCTTTCACGGCGAGTACATACCCGGGGACATCGAGGTCTGGGACGCCCGTCGACAGCCAGCCCCGAGTCCCCAGCAGCCGAATCCCTGCGCCGAGCATCCCGGGGGCAACGGCGGCTGTTCCCACCTCTGTCTACTGAGCAGCAAGAGGCCACCGGGCTACAGTTGCGCCTGTCCGACGGGGGTGCGGATGCTCGAGGACGGCCGGAACTGCGCCCCGGGACCGCAGGAGCTCCTGCTGATCGTCCAGCGCAACGAGATCAGTCTCATATCCCTCGACTCGCCCGACTATACCAATTTCGTGCTGCCGCTGAGCGGTATCAAGCACGCCATCGCCATCGACTTTGATCCCGTCGACGAGATGCTCTACTGGACGGACGAGCAGGCGCACGTCATCAGGCGGGCCTTTTTGAACGGCACCGGCCAGCAGGACGTCGTGGCGAGCGAGGTCAAGAGCGCCGACGGGATCGCCGTGGACTGGATCGCGCGCAATCTCTACTGGACGGACACGGGGACCGATAGGATCGAGGTCGCCCGGCTCGACGGCTCGAGCAGGCGGGTGCTCGTGCACGAGGACCTCGGGGAGCCCAGGGCCATTGCCCTGGCCCTCGAGCTCGGCTGGATGTTCTGGACGGACTGGGACGACAAGCGGCCCAAGATCGAGCGCAGCAATCTCGACGGCAGCGAGCGCGTACTGCTCGTCGGGAAGGACATTGTCTGGCCGAACGGGATCGCCCTCGACCTCGAGCGCCGCAAGGTCTACTGGTGCGACGCCAAGACCGACAAGATCGAGGTAATGTCGTATACGTTGCTGCGGCTTATTTATTTATTTATCGTGTGCATATATATTATATATGATACATCATTTTGACCCCCCCCCCCCCCCCCCCCCCCCCCCCCCCCCCCCCCCCCCCCCCCCCCCCCCCCCCCCAGCCCCCCCCACTGGACCGACTGGCAGAGGCGGAGCATCGACCGGGCGCACAAGCTCACGGGTAACGACAGGGAGGTCATTGTCGAGCAGTTTCCGAACGTCATGGGCCTCAAGGCCGTGCACAGGGGCCGGCCGAACGGGACGAATCCGTGCGCCAGGGCCAACGGGGGCTGCAGCCACCTGTGCCTCAACAGACCGAGGGACAAGTACGTATGCGCCTGTCCGATCGGCTACGAGCTGACCAAGGACCTCAAAACCTGCATCGTGCCCGAGGCGTTTCTGCTCTACACGAGGAAGGACAAGATCGGCAGGACGAGCATCGAGAACCCCAACAACGACAAGGTCATCCCGATCGCGGGCATCAAGGACGCGAGGTGAGCCAGTTTTCAGCGTCTTTGGTGCGTTTAATATTGTTCGTGCACCAACTCGAATTTCCGTTTCTCTCGTAGTGCCCTGGATTTTGAAATGTCCGACAATCGAATTTATTGGACCGACGTGAAGCAGAAAGCCATAAGCCGCGCCTTCATGAATGGCTCGGAGGTGGAGAAGGTAGTAGATCTGGGTCTGGAGACGCCCGACGGTCTCGCGGTTGACTGGATCGCGCACAACCTCTACTGGAGCGATACGGGCACCCGCAGGATAGAGGTCGTCCACCTGGTGAGCTACAGCAGAAGGGTCCTCATTTGGCAGGATCTCATCGAGCCGCGCTGTCTCGCTCTCGATCCACAGAGAGGGTAATTGTCGTAGTTACGATTGCACGTACTGCTTACAATCTTTCGTGGTCCGCATGAATAACATCGCATGAATTTCAGGTACCTGTACTGGACGGAGTGGGCGAATACCGGCAGCATAGAGCGAGCCTGGCTCGACGGCTCGAATCGACAGGTTATCGTGTCGGACGTCGGTCGGACGAACGGTTTGACGATCGACCACGATACTCGCCGACTCTACTGGGCCGACCTGTACACCTCGGCGATCGATAGCTATGACCTGACGACGAAGACGCGCAAGGCCGTCATCATGCAAAAGATCGGCTATCCGTTCAGTATTACGCAGTACCAGGACTACATCTACTGGACGGACTGGAACACGGGCGACATCGAGCGCGCCAACAAGACTACCGGGGGCAACCGCACGAAAATCCACGACCATCTGGAGTCGGTCACGGACCTCCTGCTCTGCCACAAGTCGAGGCAGCCCGGCTGGAACACGTGCGCCACCAACAACGGCGACTGCAGTCATCTGTGCATAGCACTGCCCCAGGATACCGGCTCTACGTCGACTAGTCACAGGTGCGTCTGTCCCACGCACTACAGTCTTGCCCCGAACAACAGGACCTGCGTCGGTAAGTACAATACAACTGTAAATCGCTCGAGTGACGCCCAGTTGCGCTGATCGCAGTTGTTTGGTTTTTTTTTTTTTTTCCCCACAGCCCCAAAAAACTTCATAGTCTACAGCTACCGGAACGTGATGGGCCGCTTCCTGCCCGATGCGAACGACTGCCCGGACATAACGCTCCGCGTGCAGGGCTTGAAGAACGTGCGAGCCATCGAGTTCGACCCCATCAGCCAATACATCTACTGGATCCGCACTGGGGACGGGCGCACCTCCTCGATCAGGAAAGCTCTGGAGAATCGCACGCACGCGGTCGTCGTGCTCCCCGGGGGCGCTGGCCACCCCTTCGACCTGGCCCTTGATCCTCTGGGCAGACTGCTCTTCTGGTCCTGCTCGATCAACGACGCGATCAATGTCACCCGACTCGACAGCGACTCGAGCGTGGGCGTCGTCGTCAAGGGAGAGGGAGAAAAGCCGAGAAACATCGCTCTGCACCCGGAGCGCCGGCTGCTCTTCTGGACGGACATCGGCGAGAAGAGGCGCGTCATGCAGAGCCTGATGGACGGCAAGGAGCGGGTCGTCATCGCGTCAGACCTCCAGCCTCCGACGAGCCTAGCCGTCGACACGGTCGCCAACGTCGTCTACTACGCGCACGGCAACCAAATCGAGTTCTCAGACATCAACGGGGGCAACCGACATTCCCTCGTCGAGGCAACACAGGGCACCATCGTACACCTGTCGGTCCTCTTCGACTACGTCTATTGGTAGGCATCCACGACCGTAATATGCGGTGTCTCGTGCCTCTTTACTCATACTTGAATTCATTGCAGGTTCAACCGCGACAGCCAGACCGTCGAGAGGGTGCACAAGACGAAGGGCTCCGGGAAGAAGGCCGTGATGAGCAACCGCCCGCTAACCGATCTGGTTTCCGTGAGGATGCCCAGCAGCCAGGCCATGGAGTCCAACGTGTGCAGTCCCCTGCACGAGTACGGAGGCTGCTCGCACATATGCGTCGGCGCGAGCGCCACCGGTCCGAGGTGCTCGTGTCCGCAGTCGCTTGTGCTCTCGGACGACGGTAAGAACTGCCGAATAGCGCCGACCTGCGGGGCCGACCACTTCACCTGCCTCACCTCCAAGTCCGCCGAGTTCAAGGACTGCATTCCGTCGAGCTGGAAGTGCGACGGACAGAACGACTGTGCCGATGGAAGTGACGAAGTCGACTGCTCGCCCTGCAACCGCAACAAGTTCTTCGAGTGTCTCGATGGGCACTGCATCGGTAAGCTCGAGGCTTGGAAGTAAGACGGTATATTCTACGGGTCGAGCAAAACTCTCAGGTACCGCACTTTTTTTCCAGACAACGCGTGGGTCTGCGACGGCACGTCCCACTGCAGCCGTGGCGAGGACGAGGTTAACTGCTGTCAGCCCCACGAGTTCCGTTGCAAGGGCTCGGACATGTGCCTGTCCATGACAGCGCTCTGCGACGGCTGGGCCAATTGCGCAGACGAGAGCGACGAGCTCGAGTCGAATTGTCTCGGTTCGGCCAACAATCGGCGCCAGGCTCTCGATCCCGCGCTCGACTCGGGCAAAAACACCTACCTGCTTATCCTGCTCATATTCACGCTGTCGGGCATCACCTTCGTTTTCGTCTTCTACTACTGTCGCCGCCGTTTCACCAGTGGCGAGGAGCTGCCGGACATTCTGCACGACTCCGCGGGCGATCCGCTCTCGCCCAAGACGTACCGCCTGGCGAAACCGATGCTCAACCAGAAGAACGCCCGGAAAAATCTCAAGCTCGACACGGCCGTCCGAATGTCCACGCTCAACGCCAGCAGCATCAGCTCGAGCTACGACCGAAGCCACATTACAGGTTTTTCCTACTGTTCGTTATCACCTTGTTATTCTGATAATTTTCCTCGAATCGACCTGCCGACAGAGGGGCGAGTGTTGATCGATTGATTTGACCGTTTGTACGATTGCAGGCGCCTCGAGCTCGACTCACGGTAGCTCGGCCGGTGGTTATCCGCAGGAGACGCTCAATCCACCCCCCAGCCCCGCCACCACAGCCAACTCAACGCGCTGCTCCAGCAGCAACGCCTCGCGCTACAACGCCTATCGTAACTACCGGAGCATCAACCAGCCCCCGCCACCCACGCCCTGCAGCACGGACGTCTGCGACGAGTCGGACAGCAACTATCCGGCGATACCACGCTTCAGATATGGTCACACCGGGGAGCCCTTTCCGCCACCTCCGACCCCGAGGTCAGTATACCAGAGCGATACGGCAATCAGCTGCCCGCCGTCGCCGTCCTCGAGGTCCTCGACCTATTTCAGTCCCCTACCACCGCCTCCATCGCCTGTACCTTGAGTCGACCACGACCCAGGGCTCTTCCTCTTCATCTTCTTTCTCCTCCAAATCTCTCACTGCATCCGGCTCTGCTCCGGCAAACGAGTCAAACGAGTGGCTGCTTCTCGACCACGACGTTTCGTTGACCGAGCTGTCACAGTGAACAGCAGCTACATTTACGGTTTTCGTTTCGAGAGCGCACTTTTTGTACATAATAATTATATAATATAGCTCTTGTGCGCTTTCAACGTGTAAAAAAATACTCTTGAGCAGGAAACAATTGTGGATGGTCAACTGCTGTAATACTCTAGACGGTCTGCTGAGATCGTGCACTGACTTATTCAGTTTTACACCATTCAATAAGTACACAGTACAAACGGTATGTTAATAATTGACAGTTGAACGATTACGAGCACGACAACGAATATCACCTATTTGCATTAAAGTGAATCAAAGGCCCAGAGGCAATATTAGAAGCGCTTAGCTATTCTTTGAACATAAATTAATACACGTTTTGTTACTAAGCTCCTTGAATTAAGGCCCTCAATCGTGCCAAAATTCTCGTTGCAAACGGTTAAACTAATTTAAGGCTTAGGGTGAAATTTTTATAAAATTATCTGTTTTGTTCACTTATTGCATCGACCATTACCAGCAAGAAAGTACCAGCTCAGGTTTTTGTTCGGCTCATTCTTCTCAGAAATTGAACTGTTTCCTTTTTCAACCAAAATCTGAACTAATACCTTCTTGCCCGCAAATGTTGATGTTTTGCTCAATTTGAGTCAAACTCAAATATTTTTTGTACTGTTAGATTAAATTATCTGCCCCTATGTACAAAGTCTGAAAACCACCGTGCCTACAAGTAATCCCAGATAGTTTTATGACCCGTTGTAAATAAATCCAAGCGATTGTTAATGTTTATTTAACTTGAGATAACAAAAATGACTGATTACTAGAGTTACGATATACATGACACTATTTTCTAATGTAGCAATAAATTAATGAATCCAATTCGAAAATAATTTTTTCGAGCAGTTTACACAAAAAGTTGAAGCATAATTTTCAAAAGATATAATGCAAAGAATTATTTTTATTCAGTTTTGAGTTCAAAATAATTTTGAAATTGGATTCAATATTTTATTTGTGTAGTTTTAAAAGCAAAGTTATTATTTGTGATAAAGAAATCGTTGAAACTATAATGACGTGGTAAGGCAATTGCATTATTTGTTTTACAAATTAAAGTAGCACTTAACCAAAGGCTGCACTGCATATCACAAATGACATCTAATTTTTTCAAAAAATCATTTTAAATTTATTTTTAAAACGAATGTAAATAAATGTTATTTTTTTATAAATTTTGAAACTTGGATTGTTTGCAATCGAAATCTTTTACGAGTTAAACAAATATGAAAATGAATACTCATGTACACATGTTTCGATGTACAGGTATACTTGTTTAAAAATTTGTTGTACTGTTCAAACGCTAAAGTTGATTAATTATTATTATTAAGAATGATTACTTGCGTTCCATTTAAGATAATTGTCAATTGAATAACGTTAATATTAATATTATTTTTTAATGAAATGGCATTATAGATTTGTGCAATCAAATACTCTTAGGAATTATCAATGTTTATTGAATGAAAATGTATCGTACAAATGTTATCTTTGTTGAGTTACTAAGTACCATAAATAGTCGTCGTACTATTAGTTAAACACACTTAATCATACCCACGTTCATTATTTCATAAAAATTTTTTAACTAAAACAAGTAAAAATGTATTGTTTCGTAATTTTTTACTTGTGCGCAAAATCTAATATTATGATATTAAAAAGCGCCACTCCTTGCAAAATACTTTTACTTTTTTACTTTTTTCAATAATTGACCAGTAATATCTCTTGGCTTGAAAAAATTTTAAAACTGTTCCTGTGATGTAAATCACAAATTTTTTGTGCCATAACTGCGATTTTACATGTACAGACACTGTTGAGAAATTGTCTACCGATTAATGTAAAACAAAAATTTTATTACACCTTTGTGCACTAAAACCGTGAATAAGGGGAATAAAATGTTTTAATGACTGTATGTACATCTGTTTAATTTGTACGGAATGTAAGGTAACAGAAACAATGATTTGTGAATTGTTAATCATTAAAAACGTCACGTACCTATCTTACTGTACGTTACAGTCAACTCTCGGTTATTTATTTTCTCGCAAGTAAATAAAACGAAATGAAAATGTTAATGATATCGAATCGAGTAATCGATGACCTCGCGAATCATGCAATCGACTGTTGATCGAGGTGTTGACTTCCAGTTTTTCATTGTAAAAACGTAAGCTGATGTTAGCACCTCTGTGTATATGTATATTTTTTTACATTTGTATCAAAGAGTATAATGCGTTATAGATATTTGTAAGATATTTGTACAGACTAAAGAATAAAAAAAAATACTTTGTTAACATACTCATGAATTTTTTACACTCAAAAATATGTGAATCAAAATGTATTACGAAAGATGAATACCTTACTCGACATCCACACGTACGTACCCTCATACGAAACATAGGCATAGACGCGTCTATTTCCACTTGTGATAGTAACTTTTGTACTTTCCGGGGTTGTCCCGCTCGTCTTGAGCAGCCAATTCTTCGTCTATGAGCAACTCAAAGTGACCCATTGCCTCCTGCGATGGGCACTTGTTCCACCTGACGCTACCATGAACAGTTTGGTTCGTAAGACTTGGAGAAAATCAAGTGGAGCAATGAAATTAGAAAATCACTCGCGGGCCTTACTCGGGACACCCGTCGGGAGGCAGAACGAGCGAAACGATGTTGTCGATGAGCTTGTACTTGAGGATGCGATCGTTGACCGTCGTCGATGTGAGCGAGGGGGACGCGTTCACCTGACGGACGACCAGTAAAAAAAAAGTGTCATGTT
>JAPYYV010023395.1:0-12299 GCA_030522625.1 Copidosoma aretas
GCCGATTGATTTAATCGCCGCGAAAGCGGGGGTAGGGGGAATCGATCTTTTCTGATTTTTTTCCTCGCTTAAATTCAATTAACTTTCGTGTCGGGAACCTGACGCGATCTGTACGTGGGAAGTAACTCGATAGCGAGCGCGCGGAAAAAAAAAAGGTTGCGAGGGATTCCGTTGCATAATTCATTAAAATTGGCCCTCTCCGTGTAGTTGCTTTTAGGGAGAAAAACCCGTTGATCATGTCGATGCACTTTGAATAGATTGCTTGTATTCGTAGGCTCCGGCGGCGAGTAATGGTGTTTTTTTATGAAATATTTTAACTACGAAAATACCCGGCCAATTTACTACTTTTAGTCCGAAATTCGCTCTGAGGGGCGATGATACTGATTATTCTCACACGCTTGTAAAGTATCACATTCACGAAAATAGTATCAAATTCACGAGGATAGTTTGAAATTCTAATGCACACTCGTACGAAACTTCCGTTCGAGTATCGTTCTTAGCTCTTGAGTTCAAACCTCTCCAACTCGTGAGTAGTTCCTATTATCTCAAAAATACGCTTACGAATTTATTATTACGATTGCATGAAATTCCAGGAACTTGTAACGTATACGATTCATTATTCTTCCTCGTACGCCATCATCAAATTTCACGGAAATGACTTGAATCACTCGAGCTGCAGTGCGTCAACTTTTTTCTGCAACAGCATACAGCTCAGAGAAACAATCATTTTTACTTCAAAGATTATTCAATGAAAGCTCAATTGAGAAATTGTTCATTTTTTATTTTCTTAATAGAATTAGATTCTATTCTAATGAACTATTTATACTTTGACAAAATTTTGTTATTCCGACGATGCTGCGAGTTTTTCGTTCGATGAAAATCCCAGTTCCGAGCATTATGAGCACGGGATTCCGAAAGAAACTTCGCCGCTCGTTCACAATAGGGGAGCACGTTGTACGTGAGGTGCCGATGAAACAGCGAATTTACATCCTGATTGCTCTTTCACGTATCTATGCGTCATTTGAATTTTGACAAAAAAACGTACGAGCCAGTGCACTCGAATAATTTTTTCACGTACTGAGGTATAAATTAGGTCGTGCTCCATTACAATGGTCAAATCAGACAAATTGTATTGTCAATTTTTCGAAGCACGTTTGACCATTCAACCATGTATATGCAGTACAAAATCAGAGGACTGAAAGCAAATGAGTCGAAACAAGGGTGCAGATTTAAGGGATCAGTCGCTTATCAAGGCTTATCAACGCTATGTCATAGAGATAAATTTTCCCTATTACAGATACCTTTCCCTGATTGCGGAGCTTTTACGAAAAGGAATAATTTTGTAAAAATAACAATAAAAAATCAGATCATCGATTAAAATTTTAACTGTACAGTGTAACTAAGTTAGAAAGCTCTTACTTGTGCTATTTATCTCAAAAAGCTAAGTTATGGGATCTTAGCATGTAAAAACTTTTGTTGACTTTCTGTGCCGAGTCCCGTGAATAGGAAAGGACAGGTATTTCCCCGTAAAAACAACACCAACTCATGAATCTTCTATATCCAGCTTTTAAAACTAAATTAAAACAAAAACAAAGGAAAAGACATTCAAGCAAAGCACGTGCTTTAACTGCACTGTATCAAGCTCTTCCATTATTTCTAAAATGTTCTAGAAAATCACACGATGCTGTGCGTAAGTACACATCTAAGCTGGAGAAAACTACTTTCTGATTTCTGCTTCTCTCTTTTATATTTGATGGTTTTCCGATGTATATACATTTATGGACTCCTCCCTAGTCTCGGTTCGAGATTTATCACGTAGTAAAACACTTTGCACACCAGACATATCGGGAGGGGTGGAGGAAAGGTGGGAGAAAGTTCACATGCCAAGGGTTAGAAGGAGGAGCTAGACAGGCGGAGAAGGAGAAGGTTTGATTAAGGCTCTAGTGTGTGGATGTGTGAGTATAGTGTCCAAGAAATCGTTACTTAACGCCGTCGTGTAGGACCTGAAATCTCAGGGGATGAAAGTGCACGAGGCCGTAGGGCGAGATTCCCGAGGATGATACTTATGAGCGATCGTTTCGGGACTTGCTTGACACGAGCCTTTTGGATTTAATCAGAATATGGATGGAGGAACTATTCGACATTGCGTCGCGTAATGCGTTTGTTCATTGAGCATAGAGGTATTCTGGTTTCTTCTATGTCAATATTATTTTTTTTTCATTTAAGTACAGGGTGGCTAAGACCGAAGCTTTTGTTTACGAGAAAACTTTGCTCGCCCGGCAGCGTATTACGCTAATTCCGCAGTTCCGCAACAACTCGTGTCACACAGCCAAAATTATTCCGCGACCCCCAAAGTTTATCATTTTTGGTAAATGAATGCATAATTTACTCACCCCCCCCCCCTCTCGCAACATCTCCCTTTCTCCCTCGCTACTTTGATTCTTTGGAATTTCAAGCGAGTATGCGCTTTAATAAACTTACTTTTGCAGTTTACAGAGGAGAGGGCAAAAGTTACGCCGCAAACTTTATGGGGAGAAAACAAAAGCTCATTTGCCTTTCGCCGGTCCAAAGCTTGGGGCTGCAATGAGACTTTTTTTCAATTATGTGGCTCGACAAATTTGTTTTGTGCTAAAGTAAATCTGTGTGGAAGGAAAAGCAACATTTTTTTCACGTTGTGATAGGCCAAGGAACAATACGGCCTTGTATGATTTTCCGTGCGATTGTTTTACGGAATAATGTAGGAGAAGTGTTTATCAATGTGATATAGCACTCCTCTAAACAGGGTGATCTGTACACATCACATTCTCCATCCTCTGTGTTATTTTTCTTCTCTCTATTACAACTTTATCCTCCATTCTTACTCCCGGTTAATAGTGTTGCACACGCATTCACTCTACCCCTTAACCTCTTTGTTAAAGGTTCACAAAGGAAAGAAAAACCAGCAACTTTTTAAAACTTAGTAATCATTTACAACGCTTGCTATTTATTACCTGTATATTTAACAATCTCAGAATGACAAAATACAAACAGAAGAAAAAAATATATGTATGGACTGTTTACGGAACAAACGAAATTACAAGAGAACTATGCCACGACAAACAAACCAACTTGATCAATAATCAGTTTATGGGTGAATGGATTCCACATCAGTAACGCTTGGTAGACAAAAACAGTTTGATGATCAGGTCCAAATACAACGTCATCATTGACCATGGAAATTGGACGATTCGATATGGTATTTCATCATCTTACATCGACTCAATCAACACTATCAATACTCTCTAATCCACACAATTAAATGGCAACAACACGCACCCCCAGCTCGAATTATTTCATCAACCATTTATCTCGATGGCTGATGCGGCATTCGTTGACGAGCTTTTAACAAGAGAGGGGGGTATGAAAGAGTTGTGGAGGGTCGAAGGCACGTTAGCTCTTTCATCCTCTCCTGTAATTGGCGTCATATAACCCTCAGGCGTGAATTATGGAGACATCGAGGCGAACACGTACACACTCATACACCTGCACGTTCTAATGTGTTGTTCGAAAAAGGGTGGGGTCATACCTCCATCACGCGGTGTATGACGTCGCTAATTTGATAGAGGGGGGCGGTGGGTGGGGGGCTATCGTGTCCTTCAGCGCCGACCGAGACTTTATAGCCGTCACGTGTGTGTGGCGATGGAGGTTTAATTTAACGGCTCTGCCTTTTTCGTGTGTGTATACTGGCACGCTTAATACGCGCCGATTACGTGTGACATTGTGAATGTATAAACGAGAGCCAATCCGAATCTTGAAAACTGGTCTTGCGTGTTCTTGTACGAGAAGGTTACTTGGAACTGGAAAAATAGAAACCATGTAGGATCAAAGCAATAGATAAAGGGAATCTCCCAAATCTGATTTGGAAGTAAAGGCAATCGAGGCCGCGTAAATGAATATCCTGTCATTCGTGCCGTTGCCCCGGTTTGACGAATAGAAGAAGCCCAAAAAATCATTGTTCGTACAAAAATCGAATAAAAGAACAATTTGAAGAGAGAAGGCTCAAAGGGTCCCGAGGCAGAGATCGAAAAGCGGAAAGAAGAGGAGAGATAAACCAGGTGACATCGGTAGCTGCTGTATGGGGACGTAGAAATTTCGTCGTCGACGAAATGGAATCAGCCGATTGTACGGGTGTGTATTTCTCGCAGCCGAGAAAGAAACAGGCCTTCCGGCTACTGGGCACGAATCTCGCTTTCTGCGCCTATCCCTTTTCATGATTCTTTTTGTTGTTATTGTTGTTGTTGTTGTTGTTGTTGTGTCGTAGTACGATTCTATTGTTATGCCCTTTATATTCTTGCTGGTGGATTGTGTATCCATTGTCCGGTTGAACCTTATGCATCATTTTTTTTAAATAGATGTACATGCAATTTGATTGCAACTGACCCTCAAATACCAGTTTTTATTTAAACAAATGTAACGATTTTATTTATTAATAACTCTGTTGGCGATTTTACGACTTTGCTCCAATCGCAGATGGTTTTGCTGTAGCGTTTCGGTGTGAAAAAAAAATGTAATACCCGGTCAAACCCGTTACACTCGTGCTACTGCAGCAGAAATATTTCATTAAATACCGCATGACTCCGCGTGACGTATTTATTGCGGGGAGATGGAATAAATATCTGGTGGCTTATTAATGCGATAAGCACATGTGAGCGCCTCGTTTTTCTCCGCTGCATGTTATAAAGTTCACCTGCACACACGCGCGCATGACACGTTGCAAGTGAGTAGTAGTAGTTGTAGCTAGTAGTTGTAGCGGCACAGTATTGATAAAAGAATCAACGTGTCACTGGGTAATAAGGTATAAAACAAATATAAATTACGAAGATGATTCATGGCTCCCAGTTCATTGTCATGATATGCAGAGGTATTATCGTAATTACACCGGCATCACGTCGCAAAGGCATTATTTTACAATTAAATTGTCATAGGGCTTAAAAAGAGCACAATGGTTGTCCAATCAAACTTTTACGAGGCATCTCGAAAGAGCTTACGTGATGTTTCGATGACAAATTAAAACAAAACGGACCATCAGTGCACTTTGAGACCTTTTTCTGTTTCGTTTCGATGAAATTAACGTTCACGAGCACAGGCCCTGCAAAGTATACTCTCAGTGGGGGCTTACGAAAGTGAGCGAAACGAAAAGATAAAACGTTGAAAAAGTTATTACAAGGGGAGCGCGCAAATTCGCACGCATGCATACGGCCGTCCGAGCGTATACAGCGTACACGCGCCCTCGTCGCATTTCCCAATTTCACGCGCGTCCGATGCTCCAACGCGGCTGCCGATAATAAACGCCGCGTTGTCCGCTTTTGGCATAAATCACCCGCGCCGCGCCGGTGTACCGTTCGGGATGGGCACGCGTGTACACGGTCCAGGTGTAAGCGATGCCTTTTTTTTTTTTTTTTTTGTTTTTGTTTCCTTTAGCGTTGGGCGGGTGTTTTTTTTGGGTTTGGTTTTTCGTTTTGGGGCCGCTCGAGGAACCGAAAGCGACGGGCGGACGATTCATTTGGATTTGGATCTTCGTTTTGGGGTCGATCGAGGACTTTTTTGCAACGGTGGGACGGAAGTTTGGGGCTGACTGTACGTTGGTGTCGACTACTGATTCTGTTGTTGGACGGGTAAAAGATTGTCAGACAGGCATGTTTATCGAATAACAAACGCTACTCGAATACACGCGGCACTAAACATACATGGCATTTGAAGTTCGCGTTTCTGCTGGTTCCCAAAACCGCGAATCGTCAAATTAAATGTAAAAAGATCTCATCTACTCCGTAGCGTGTACATTATGGTCGCAAGAAAACTCGAGGGCCCCGCAAATATGGGCATACCCAAACTTGTTCTTCCATAAGCAACGGGTGCAGGACGAACTAGTATGCGAATCACACTGATGCGAGTGAAAAGTTTCCCCAGAGTCCGGGAGCTGTTTGTACTTTCGTGCTGTTTCCTTTGCATCAGAGTGATTGGGCTATCCTGGACTTTCATCGAGGTCAGGGACCAAACGCTCTCGACTCCCAGCGGAACACATGGAAGGATCTATTTTTCCTGCTGAAAAGAAACGGAAACAAAAAAAAAAACAAAACGATAGGCGTATCAAAAAACACGTGCAGAACGAAGAGTCCGTGTGAGCCAGAGGAGTCCCGTCCGTCGATCGAAATGGTCGAGCGCTCATCTCCTCCTCTCCCATCGATCCAACGGATCGGAGCAGCTTGGATTTAATTCCTCGCCGGTCTTTTTTTTCCTCCCCCCCCCCTCCCGGTTTTTTTTATACTCTTAGCAAACCAAAAAGCACACCAGTCCATCAGATCAATACGCTCGCCCGCGCGCGCGCCCGTACAAAGAGACGGTAGAGACGACGGCGACGACGAATACACCGGGATTTCGCACTGCGTGTATTCACAAGGGGGGGGGGGGGCGGATAGCGCGGATGAAAAGGACGATTCCGGGAATAAGAGGGATTCGAAAACGTTGACTCTGCGTGTAGTGCGCGGAGGGAGGGAGGCGAGCGAGTATGGTGCCTGCGCCGATCCTTCCTGTTTGATTATTAGCCGCGCGTGAAGGAACTTTCTGCGAAGCGCGAGTTGTGTAGAGGGCGTGAATATCTTTCCGCACGGTTGGTCGGATAGTCGTCGAAAAATTTTCCGAGGGTCCGGGTTTACGGGGAACGATAAGGCGAGAAGTTGCTTTTCAAAATGTGAGATTATTCCGACGGATATGTACCTGGGGACGCTTGGGAGATTTTTGTTTTTTTTTTTATTTCCCGTCGGTGTGTATCTTGAGAAACAAAAGCACAAACTCCGTTCCGGCGTAGATATTTCTCCCCCTCGGGCTTTCGAACATAAGTCCCTCGTTTCTTCCGTTACTTGTCGATGTACAGTAAATATTTAAAATAAATTTTACCGTCGATGCGCGCCGGTTATTACAGCAACGATCCTCCGTTCGCTTAGTCCAAAAAGAGAAGGCGCGGCTGCTGCTGTCATGGTATATGGGGTATCGATTTAACAATTAATGGGGGTCTGAAATTCCGGAATGTCCGTGGTTGTCAGCCGTCAGTGTCGACGGCGCATTGTGCGTGCACGTCTATAGTTCCTGGAGCAGGTAGAGAAACACACACGCACATCCCGCCACTCATACACACGTACGCGACTGCCACCCGCTTCAGAAACGCCGTACTCTCTACTTGGAAGCTCTACGCGGTGGCCGATGTACTGTTGATCAATCGATAAAGATATCTCGTTACGCAGAACGTGGGTTTATTTGTGCGCAATACACTTTATTCGAGACACATGAAATAAAAACATCTTGTTGATTCGACGCGGACTCGCCGAATGCACACATTTATGTACCGAATAAAGCGATGTCCGAGAATAAATAACGCAACAGCAGGCGATTTTGTCATCGCGATTTTAATTTCGTATCAGTGATTCGGATTTTAATTTAATTTACGTTATACTGAACGTTATATTAAAACGAAATTGACCTTTTTCGTATGTCTTAGTTGATTTTAGCTAACTATTTTACATTCTTAGTTATGCTAAAAAAGATTCATGATAAGATTATACCAAGAATTCGATTATTCTTCTAAGTTTTTGATTTCGTGAGCATTGTCTTTAAACTTTCATATTTTAATTAAATTTTTGTTAAGGGGTACGTATGTTTGACTTTATTGGTATTATTGAAACTGGACTATGTTAATTGATATCTCGTTTTACGTGCAGGTTGTAATGAAATCCAGGCTATAGCCTTACTACGTGTTTCGATAAGTAAAGTGTGTATAGAAGTTATAGTAACTACTCTGGACGATCGTCTTGTCAGTTTTGGGATTGCAGTAGAAATTTCACATCAATAATATTGTTCATCGCAACAATAGATAGAGAGAATTTTAATACTTAGCATGTAGCATCTTTACAAACAAAAGTACTTGACTTAATTAACTCGACAATGTTCACTAATTATCAGAACATACAGTTATCATACAGCTTGTCAAGTTGGAACCAATCACTTAAATTAATAAACTTACTTGAAACAAATACATGGTATGTAATCGACATTATTTAATAGCATTGCCATGGCAAGAACATTATAAAAAAACAACAGTCTTGCTATTTTCTGCAGTTCACCTTGTTGTTGAAGTCCATGTGGATTGAGGTCTACGTGGATTCCATGCAGATCCTACGTATATTCCACGCAGAATCCAATCAGAAATTTTTCAGCCGTTAGTGCGCTGTGTAAACGTAATGGAAAATATAAAAATCGAATTTTGGAATGTCTGGAAAAACTTCAATCTGATTCTCGAAATCTAAAGATACTCTTTCCGATAGATGTACATGAAGTTTCACCGCTCAAACGCGATGCTGTTATTGCTCATTTTCAACCCAAAACTTGAGCTAGCACCTTCTTTTACTCGAACGCTCCCTGTCCATCCTTATAGCTAAACTGCCTGATAATGGAAAGAAAGGTGGCCAACCTTTCGTTTCAACGATAACTGACGTACGCTCGAGCCGCGATAACTCGCGTGAAGCATCGATCAAACCTAATCAGCTCTAGTAGTTCCGTAGCTGGGCATCAGGAACAACAGCAGTTGCGGACGAACGATCGTTTGTTGGTTTCCTATCGGCCAATATCAGTTTAGCGCTGTAATTTGCTCAGACCGTGGATCCCTGATTTGATTTTCCTTGGCGAGCATTGCGGAGACAAAGGGGTTGGGGAGAGGGAGAGAGCAGGGGGTGGAGGTAGGGGAGGTGAGTTTAAAGGAGAGATGAAAAGGAAAAGTTTAAAAGGGAAACAAGAGAAGTTAGGGTTGGGCAGACAGATGGACATAGAGATACACACGGACGAGTGTGTTTCGTTACGCTGTGGAATCCAATTAGCTTGCGTTTTTTATTTAACTTTCCAGATCGCCAGTTTATGTACATGTGTGAATGCGTATAGTGATGAGATAGATGATGATCAGAGGATAGAAGGGAGATGGAGTTTTCAAGCTTAAGTGATAGTTCTTTCTTTCTCTCTTTGTGCGCGCGCCATGCAACTTTTTGTGCGATATAGCCTTTGAATTATCTACAAGTGTGTGATGTTAGATACATTAGGCCATTATTTTTTTGCCAGGGATGCGCTGCGGGGTACAATATTCCACGATGCTGATGACTAGTGCAGAAAAAAATGTTTTAAACTGTTTGGTGTTGTTTGTTTCGACAACTTATTTGTGGATGACATCAAATTTTTTTCAAAAATAAGGACGTCATTAATTCTGTTTTCGTTCGAATTATCGGAAAAACAAAATTGGATGCTTATTACGTATAGATGTAAGATTTGGGTTAAATGCTCAAACTTTGAGATTATATTTTGCCGTCTTTTTATAATTTTGATTTGATAATAACAAAGTTATTCCGCGTTAATATCTATAAATGGAAGAAAATCTGTGGTCTTATTTAGTAGCATTTTTAAATCAACGGTATTCCGTTCCCTTTCGTTGGAACTAGAATTTGAGTAAAGAGGCTTGTGCAATTTATGTTAGAAAACTAATCACATGTTCTAATCATCAGAAAATATACCTTTAACTTTATTATCATTATCATTGTCATTATAATTATCATTATTGCTCACCAGAGCTCCAGTAAAATAAAAAATAATTTAATGCACTATAATTGGTATTAAACATCAAGAATTTATTCAATCGCACGTAGTTATACTCATTATAAACAAAATTTCCGTCCTGCCTTCTTTAACCACCAGATATCAACAAACTAATGATTTTATTGACAATGCACGCCATTTTTCACACCTGTACATTTATACAAGTGGAGAATGACAAGATACAAGGAGAAAAAAAAACTCGTATACTTCTATCAATCAAATACACACTCACTCTGTCCGTAACAACAAGCACGTTTATTATCTTTACTAAAATAATGATTATTTTTAGTACTACTATTATTGTTACAAGTATTGGGATACCGAAAGTATTCATGTTAACGACTTGTCATTGTTGGTGAAAAACAAATTAAGCATCACTGCTTCGGCCGCGTCTCTAACGATGAAAAACCATATTAATTTGCAAGGAGCCAAGTTTCCAGAGAGCGGGGTAGTATTATAGGAGGACAGCTCCTTGGACGCAGCCTCGTGTACAAACTAGCTCGCTCCTCCTTCGCCCCAAGCAAGCTCCGTTTTTTACACTACGTCTCAAGACCTCTGCTCTCCCCCTTTTTGCCCCTTATTCGGCTTACCTCACCTCCCCCTTTCATCAGCTGTATACCCATGAGCGTGGCTGTGTAGCCTCACCCCCTCTAGTCTCTTTGATTAATTCCATTCGTCTTCCGCGTGTTTTTGTGGAACGCCCACCGCTTGCCTTCCCCAAAGATTTACCGCTGTCAGTCAGGTCGCCCTGGCTACGTTTTCTCTACCTTTTCTAATTTCTTTTTTCCATGCAGCTAGTGCAGTGCATACACATATAATAGTGGCAACGATGAAAAAAATGTCTAAATTAAGGTTGGTAAAAATTTAAAGCTTGGCTAGGATTACGCGGGAAAGCCATGTATTGGTATGTTGCACTATTCAATTGAAAGACGTCGACATTGCGATATTAATGAAAACAAGGGAGAGATAAGAAGTAGGTTTTCGACGCGTGAAGAATTCCTGTCATGTATCCCGAGTCAGCTTGCTTGCTTTTAAAGTCTTTCGATTTTTAAAGAGACACGAGGGTTGTTTTGCGTTTCGTTGTGCGTTTGCTTTTGCAAACTTTATGGCAGTGTTGAAAAATGTGTAGTGCTCTCTTTCGCGTTTTCTTTTTTTTAATTAACCATTGCTTGTACTATAATCAAGGAAGACTAAAAATAAATAGTATCAGGGAATAAACAAAACTAATCGCGCCTCACGACTGCATGTATCCTAACGCCTTTGTCTGTCAGCATCTATATTTTCGAAAAAAGCGAAAAAATACCCGATCGAATTCTCGCAACTCGACCCCCGTTTTTAATCCTTTTTTTAGAGGGCGAAAAAAAACGAGCAAGTATCGAGTCACACGGGACATCAATTTTAGAAATAGAACGCATGTGTTTGTGACACGAGCGAACGTAGGAAAAACGTAAATAGAGTCATTTTTCAAAACACCACTATTCAGTGCGAAAAATTTTTGAAATAAAAATTAAAAAAAAGACGAATAAACACCTTATCACTATTGAAAAACATGTTGTTACTTTGCTTTGTAGTTTGTTCTTTTTATTACTTCGTGAAATGAAGTGATCGGAACCAAAATTATGTAAGAATAAACACACATTTTAGAACAAGAAAATCGCTATATATTTATAACATGTGTATTCTATTCTATTCTTTGCATCTATTTGTATACATAAACACATGTAAAAAAAGATCTGAGCATAAGCCACTGAACGTAGTCATCCATCATTTTTATCCGCTGCACTGACAGCGATATTAAGACATATACCCTTCGATCTCTCTCTCTCTCTCTCTCTCTCTCTCTGTCTTTCTTCCATGCCTTACAAACATCATTCTTCTTGTATCTCTAATATATACGAATTATCAGTCTTTATACTTTTCAATCTTCCTTCGTATGAATGAAGTATAGGGATAGGGCATAATAATAAATTGATTGATCGCCCTTGCAATCATTTATACCATGATCCCAATCGGGGAGTTTTCACATTTCTTTAATGTGGGAATACATGAAGCCCTAATTAGACGAAATTCAACAGAGCGCAGGTCAACAGATGGCGTACAGTAGCTAAAAGAAAAATGGTGTGGCATTGACAAATACGTACCATAAGTGACCTGACTTTAGTATGACGTAGGTGTCGTCACGGCAACATGTCCTACTTGTGTCAGTGACGCCATTTTTCTTCTCGGTAGAGTATACTGAAAAAAAATCTTACATCGTTTCAATAGAACACACCAATGCTAAGTTAGCGAAATTGGTAGTAGTAGTTGCAGCGATGCCAAAACATCATTTCGATCTGTAGTTTGGGTAGAACTTGTCTGCTAAAATCGTATTGATGTGATGTATGCATCCCAAGAAACATAACAGGCGGCTCTTCCAAACATAACCTTGAAGGCTGTTTTCAGATCCACTTGGTAGATTAAATATTTATTTTCAAAGATATGACTCCCATTCAATTAAACTCGCCTTAAAGGTGTACATATCAGCGGTGTGTATATTCTTGTTTTTTTTTTTTTTTTTTATATTATAGTGCTATACGTCCGGCTCCTTATGAGAAGGGCACTACTCAGGGCACTTAGCACTTGGGAGAGGGAAG